>JABSSZ010000516.1:0-75072 GCA_013755755.1 Fusarium sp. NRRL 25184 | reverse complement strand
GCTCAGTGGCGTCGTGCCCTATACTCGATCACGAATCTCACATAGGCAAATTCCAGGGTCCCTTTAAAAAAAATTAAAAAAAAATAAAAAAATAAAAAAATTTAAACGTCTCTGGGCATGGATGATTGCTGCACTGCACAATGCCCTTCATCATATCCTGAATTTAGATAGGGTCGATGAGGGAATTCTCTAAGAGGCCCAAAACCCAGGCTTGATTGCCAGGGTCGTTTACGTTGACTCCTAAGTACAACCATTGTCCTTGCGGCTGAATACGACACAAACCCTAACTTCTGGAGACAAAAAGTCAAGGAGTCGTCAACTACTAAGCGCTACTATCCGTGATCAAGTAATTCCCCTCACATCAATTCATGCAAATGCCCCGTAATTCAAGGTCTCGATCGCACCCAGTGCTCCATCAAAACTGAAGCTGGCTGTGTTCCTCCACTATCAATTGTGTCTTCGGAGATATATCGTTGGCGGGCTTTAGAGAATCAGTCCAGAACTCTGCTAGCGCCAAAGAACTCAATTCTTTTGGGGGTCAAGACGCCATAGTGTTGGTCATTGTTTCTGGCGTTGGACGTGCGAGAGATTTTGTATGTAATGGATACGTCGGTTGGATGCAGGATAATATTCCGAAATGCAAAGGGTTCACTTCATCCCGAGCCTGGTCAGAGGCCAATTGAAAGCTCGTGTCGTGATCCGTGCTCTTTCTGCTGTCATCCAGGCGTAGATCGTCTAAACTTGGCTATGATTCATCTCCATGCCGGCTATAAGCCAACGTGTCCAACGCTCTGTCTCGAAGTCCAAGGATATCATACCGACGACAGAGAGTACGGAATACGTCTCAACCATATCAGTCGAGATGCATCTACAATGCCGTATGTGGCTTCGTTGATTTCTCGGCGGCTCAGAACAGCACAGTCCCCTCGCTGCAACACAGGAATGCACCCCCAACCCAAACTGTGGTGTTGTGGCCATCCTACCATCGTACCAAGGTTGCGGCATTCCAGGACGTCAGCTTGCTTGAGATGTGATAAACGGTACGGTCCGTGCGGTCATTGATCGACGTTTGGCTGCCTCTAGGATCGACAAACCTCCATATCAAAAACCTGGAGGAAGATTTACTAGAGTACCCTTTCAGCATGTGCATGGTGGAAATTACTGCATCTCTGTTCCTCCCTTTCTTGGTCGAGATGTGTAACATCTCATTTTCAGGGTTGTTACTCCCCGGGACGCGCAAGTTTGGTCTCGATTTCACTTGTCCAGCGTCATTATGACATTCCGATTGCCTAGGGTTACATCTCACTCCGGAAACTCGGCCACAACCAACACAACCCCACGGGTGCTGACAATTGGTAAAGAAACTTCAATTGATCATATTTCAAACGGCATATTATTTCCAGGGGTAGGATCTGCAATGGCTGCCACAGTTAGGAGTTGAATGTTACGCTTAAGTCTAGCCAAAGGTTACCTCGTGGGTATAGGGTAACTTGATTCGTTCCAACGTAGGTGGTGCGTACAAGCAAGCACAAAATAATTATGATTTGGTCTGTCGTATTGGAGATGAACAGTCCCGTGATCGATGGCGGAAGCACTTTGCCGGGTATACTGGCGACAGTACGGATATGAACAATCTAATAGGTACATGTTCATCTCGTGTTATGCCCTGGCACATAGCCCAAGACTCTTGGTATCCATCGTCAGCATGGCATGTTTGCTCTAGCTTCTCCAAACAAAGAAAGAAAAGGGAGTGTGAGTGAGACAATAATCGAAAACCAACCGATCAACCAACCCACTGACACATCAGTGGCCCCTTCACACAACAACCATGTGTTTCTCCCCTGGCAGTTGTATCTCGTACCTGAATGCCTGTGTGTAACTGAGTGCCCAATTCGTGATGTCGATTGGCTGATTGAGCTCTGAGCAACGGCTGCAGAACCCGAGCTTGGACCTTGACCATATTATTGTTCAGTTGATCACTTGTTTGTCATATTTAATTGAAATCGCGAAGGCCAGGGCTGATGTAGCTGGATCTCAGCACGACGAGGTGCTTTCGGTTGCTCAGAGCAATCGATGGCTCTTCAAGAAGTGATACTACGGAATAGAAAGACCATCACAATGACCCGGCCTACGCAAGGTACCCAAGATAAAGATCAGATAGTAACGGGCGTTGATGTTGAGTCTTAGACTCAGACCTTCAGTCAGTGCCTTTGGCTGAAAGCCACCGCCCACACTTACACGGGCAGCCCCAAATCCACCCCCTCACCTCACCCCAGAATATCCCCCAGGTCAATCAAGATCCATCTCGCCCCTCACAAACACATAACACCCCTACAGCCACTAGCCATGCACCCCCAGCTTTACCATGAACCGCTTCTCGATATCCGATCCTTCAGCGTATCAGGAAATACTCCTCCTCTTGAATAAGGGCTTATCTCTCTTATCAGCCCTTTCCCATATCTCGTCTGCCCGCCATGTCTTCAACTCCCTCGCCGAGTAACACAAACGCGCTTATCGACAATAATAACTGATGATTCTCCTCTCAACTGGGATCGGCTCTCTGATGCCAGTCGTATCGTTTCATTCGTATCTCGGTCGGTTTCCGGTACGCTTCCCTTCGCCACACACGTATCTAGCAGCATGTAGCCCTGGATTCTCAAAGCATTCAATCCGTTAAAACCCGAAAACCAAAACTCGAATCAAGCAAACACCAGGTTGTCCTCGGACCCTCTACGCCTTGACCCATCAACCATCAGCCATGCTCCGCCATCAGACCCATCGATGCTGCTGTTTTGGTCAAGTTTAGTATAGATATGATTTTGCTGACAACAGAATACGCTATACCTTAGTCGTCGTCTGAGGAGTGGGCCGGTGAAGGCTCTGCTGTGAAACGCCCTATAGGCGACCTTGAGGGCCAATACACTTCCAACTCCGCTTCATGTTCTCCTCGCCTCAACTCATTGGCTGCAATATCTTGCATCATCTGCCTCGCAGCTTGCATCTGTGGGTCAGTACGGACGTGGCTGGAGTAGAGTAGCGCACACTACGATGCCTAGAATGTCTCCGCTCTCAGTGAACCTCCAGTAAAGGTGTTGCTAGCAAGGCCGACAACGACGACATTGCAATTCTGAATGCCGAATTGTTACCCAGCAGCCACCGAAATCCTGGACATCGAGATGGTCGACGCGGTTATGTGTTCGCCAGCATCAGACTTGGCTTCGTTCATGGTTCAATAGTTATGCAGATTCTTATCAGCATTGACAATTGCTTGATATCTCGATCGCCATTGTGCATTCCTTTACCTATGCCACTGTGGGACGGTTGCTGTTCATTATTTTTGTAAAATACTGCAAAAAGCTGTGCAAGACAGAGAAATTTTGGCATTGTATTCTAGCTTCTCATTGAGCAATTTACAAAACCGGCACAATACTCCGTAGTTCTGCGAGAGATAATACAGCAAAGCTCATAACTTCATCCAACATCAGCCATGGTCTATAAGCGAGTTGCGGCTCTATTTAAAGATTTGCGATAATCTGGCCATTATTATTCGAGACTTTTCCGCTTGAAGAACTTCAGTGAGGCATGACCCCTGGGGACAATCCTCTCATGGCTGATATTTTATGATTCTATTTTCTAGGTATACCTATTGCACTTGAATCGATGTATCGACGGAAACGTCTAATTAACCCTACTGGTTCTCCATTTATGGGTCTGCCTCGATCCTACTCGCACCAGCTATGAATGCCAAGAGAGTTCAACATCCTGCGCACAAGTAATTTTATGTCTTTTCGCATCGGCTCACCAACAGAGAATCACTAGTCGGATATACCCGCTTCGAGACTAGAATACTGAAATCATGGTGCCATTCAATAAAGACCCTGATCGACATGGAGATCGATCACGACTTCTCGCTCCGACTCCGAAACAGCTTATGGACATGGCCGTACTAACGCAAGATCTAGAGCGTTTCTCATATCGCGGTGGGCCTCGGGCTGCGTTCTTCATGTTGTCTCCACACTGGAGAAGACATAAGCTTTGGCTAGCCTAGCATCACTGGCGGTTTCCAGCTGAACACTTAAACACTTCAATTCATATAGAGAAATGACACTCCACCAGCCAATCCAACATTGAGATGTTTCTCAAGGTGCGCTGTAGTTTGATCCTAGAGTTTCTTGTCGGCGATGGACACATGTATCGGTCTCATACTCGGCCTCCAGGATTGAGATATGTTGTTGTGATTGAAGGCATATCAGCAATGGGCGTGTGGGCAGAACCGCCAGGGCTTACGAGTGCAGCAACAAGCATGCCACTATCCACTGATGCTCTCGGGATACCAATATAGGCAAGATGTCTGTCGGTTCTTCATACCATCACCCTCATTGCGTAACGGGTCTCGAAAAGTGATAGCTCTCAAGTTGCTTTGAGGCATCCCGTTGAGACATACTGTTTTCACTCTTGAAGAGAGCACGTCTCGTATGTCGTGACGAGACAAAGTAGGTATACCTTTGGTTGGCTCCGCAAATTCATGGTCAAATACGGAAATTATGCTCATAACGTCCATGTTAATATGCCGGTAGCCCAGTTCGGTGTCATGGTTGCTTATGAGACTTCCTATGATACAGTATCAGAACATAGGCGCATACATCGTCCAATGATTTCACTTCCCCCGCGATGAGAGATCTTTCATATTGTCGGACTCTTACGGTTACAGTCACTTGCAAAGGAGTTTACTAAGTTGCCCAACAACTGCTCCCCCCAGCACAGGAATCGAGTCTCGAACAATATGTAGCGATTTCTAGGCAATCAAGCCAATCAGACCGCACCACTGCCCCTCGTTGTTAGTACTGTACGTAGTCCAAGTCGGGTCGGCCAAGAGGTTGTGAGTGAAAGCAGATCGTCTCGGACCGAGTGAGTGGAACTTGCTAACTTCTCTCAAACGACAAGAGAGAACAACATAGAAATATATGGGTAATTTTGTGGTTCTTGAATGGCCCCAAAATGGCTGCCTGTTGGAGTTTCTGCATTCGACACTCGTTTCTTCCTACTAATGTGGCTCCATTGCTTGGATTGACCAACAGGATTCGGATATATCAATAGAAGCCACACTTTGACATGTGAAGGTTCATTCATGTGCATCCTTCAGTGAGGTATGCCACGCTACGAGGGCCAACAGGATCATGAATTGAGATATTACCAATACCCCTTGGCGAGAAAGCTCCTGGAGAATCGGGAACTTTCAATCCTATGATGGTGACGAGCTCGATTCTCACACTTGGCGCGAAGCCAGCGAATCTTGCCAGGACATGCCACCTCTTGACTTATCATCTCAGTCATGGATCCATGCTATCGAAACACCCACGGCAACTCCATTACAACCCTATCTTGAATGAGTCGCTTTTCTACTCACGTCTTCAGCCTCATTCATAACTAGCTTGACTGCCCACTTCTTGCCTCCTCATCTCGATACCATACTCCACACCCCATCCTCGTAGACCCTGGTTCCCGAGGCGCTGCAGCAGAGCCTAATTGGAGATGGCCGTTTGATGTAGATGCGTGATGTGCGTTACATATGGACCCAGATACCAGATAATTCCATCCAGAGCCTCCCTCCGTGGGTTGCAGTTCCCGCAACCCGTTCGTTGGACTTGCAGCATGGCCCCTCGCTGATATCTGTGAGGGGAAGCTAGAGACCACCAGGTTACAATATCAACATATATTTACCTGAGCTATAGATAATATGAGACGAGCCGCCTCAGAGGATCAACGATTTGGACTGAATTGGGTGTGAGTATGATGTTTATGATTTCCGAATGGCTTCTCTTGCATTTGATGAAGAAATCCCGGACCCGCACCGAGGGCTTGGACGACAAGTTTAGGGAATCATTTGCATGGGTTATTTCTCGCCACAGTTTACACAGTTGGCATCAGAATTTGCGAGAGTTGGTAGCATTTCGCCAAATATGTCTCATCACGCTCGGATTGCTTTGCATCTCGGTTTCTTTGTGGATTTTGAGATTCTCCGCCGAGTGCACCCTGTCAATTCAGCAAGTATTTAAAACTGTCCCTTTTTAACTTGAGTTGATAGGCTTCCAGCATGGTGCTATCTCAATTCTTCAAATTGATGCTGCGAAGATCGTATGGCACCGTGCCTCATGGTGTTGTGTTTGAATATCTTGCTGATAACGCAGCGCAACCATGGCTTGCAGTTGCAGACATGATTTATGGCTGAAGGATGTGCGTATGATGGTAGATCGGTCAGGGGAATTTGCGTGGGATGGCAGCACCCCTACCTGCGCGTAGGGTTACGGAATACCACACCGAGGTCGCCTAGATTTCGAGGTAACCCCTGGGGTCGGGAATGGCGGGAAGACCAGGGGCTCAAAGATGTTATGGAAGCACATCACTGAAAGAGGAAGAACAAAAATGGTTCCTTTGAAGAAGGGGGCTTGATGAAGAGAAAAGATGCTCAACAAGGTTGCGAAATTGAAATTCGATATCATGACATGACTAACCTAACACTAACACTGACATTGACAATATGCAGCCACACCCAGAGCCCACAGCATGTGTGTCTTTCAAAACGTGCAGAAGAACGCTGGAGAATTGTCTTGTCATTCGTTGTCGATTTGAATGTCTCAGAGCGACTGGTTTGCCTCTGCGATCTCTGATGGACTCCGCAGCCTTGGCTCGGTTCTTCCAAGTTACACAACAGAGCGCGCGTCAGCTCCAATGCATGCGCGACGCACTACACTGCAGACTGCAGTCCAACGGTGATGCCGTGAAACCAAAGACTGCGAGGATGTAGACTAGAGCAGCTTGAGGGGTGTGTCTGCGTTGTTCAACAAGAAGTTAGGTGTCCAGACGGACGTATAAGGGTGTCCAAGATAAGATGCCGTCGCTGATGAGATGGGCAACACAACCCGTTCCCACCAGCGAGTGTGAGTGTGAGTGTGAGTGGGAGCAGGGATGCCAGGGGTTCATGCTCATGTTCAATTGTGAGGGGGGTGCCACGTCTTGACCTTGTCAGCCACGCATGGCGCCTTGTGAGCTTGTTTTGCTCACGAAACAAGCAAATGGAAGAGGACTTTTCATAAGTTGGATGTACCATCGATCTGCCAGGATATCCCCAAATTGCGCTGACCGGCTGCACGCAAATCTGTTCTGGCTCTGTCATGTTCTGCTTTGTAACGGTTCAAAGGATCCCCGCAGGACCGTTATCGCGGCTCTCTCTACGGATACTGCATTGACTTATCTATCATGAGAGCGTCATCGTGCCTGAACGGATCACGGTAAAACTCACCCGGCCACTAATTGGCTTGGCTGGGTCTTGGAGACGACAAGATACAGTATCAGCGATAAGTAAGCGCCTCATTATCGACGGTCATATCCCGACAAATGCGACCCTATTCTTGACTGTACAGTAGAGTTGCATTCGTCGCAAGTCTAGGCGCCTCGGTCTGTTCCTTTTGAGTTTCTGGCCTCGTACTGCATTTGGTAGGTTATTAATCAATATCATATCGCGGCGCCGTTACATTACAGTACATTACAGTACAGTACAGTAGTGACCAACACACAGGCAAGGCCGTTCGCCCGGCCGACAAGTCCCACCCGGGGCCCGAGATCTGCCGGCGCCATCAATATCGACATCGACCGACCCCGTCTAAGCCCTCTCGGCAAAGGCAACCTCACGCGGTAGACGGAATGAAGCGCAAAACATTCTCTTTGCTGGAGCGACATCTCGTACATCGTAGATGAGCACCTCACCTTGGTTCTCGGGATCACCCGGTCTGAGTAAGACGCCAATCTCTTTACGTATCCGCTCGCAGATGTCCATGAGGGGTGTCTCGTCATCAGCCTTGACCGAGAAGCAGTGCACGTGCACCATCGGCAGCTTGGTCTCGGTATGAGGCTCAAATAGCTCCTCGTGGCCGTGGTACAGACCGCGGTAATTGTGAGTGAACTCAATTGCGGATGCCGGGAGGTTCATGACAAAATGTGAGATCGTTGGTGGCACGGGCACTCGGACAGGCTCCGGGGGCGGAGCCGTAGAGTTTCTTGCTTGCCTTGGAGGCTTAATGACGGCACAGTCACCGCGCTTTGATGCCTCCAGGACAAGGTCTGCGGATGTGCGGATGAAGTCGTGGCCATCGTAGTTGAAAGGCTTAACGAACTCCGAGACCTGCATCTAAATGTTAATATCGAACCATTATGAGACGGCAGTGACAATCAATGAGCTCACCTTATTCCTGCGGATCGCTTCCTCAAGGTAGCGGTAACTCTCTGGGTTCTTGTCGTTGGCCCAGACAAAGACGCCCTTCTTGCCAGCTGGCACCGCAAAGGGTCCAATACCAGCCATGACATCTGCAACAACCTCTCCAGGCTTGAAAACTCCTGCAATCCGTTTGTGTTCTGTGTCGAGCTTGCTGTTCCAATATACCTTGGAGTAGTCGAACTTGAAAACGCAGCCAGCCTCGCTCACCTCTACGTTCATATCATCAGGACCTCCGAGGACTTCGTAGGCAAAGGTCCTGAACTCGTTCTCTGAACCGACATTATCGATCTTGTTGATAACGGTTTTGATGTGAGGGTTCTTGTCTAGGAGTACTTGGGCGATAATGTTCTTGTAAGGTAGGTACTGATCACGGATGTTGAGATGGGCTGCGCATATATGTTAACAAGGACGCTGGTCGTTTGATGAGTGAGGAGCATACCGACGTGTCCCACGGTGTTGAAACCGCTTGGAATTTCCTCGTGAAGTCCTTCCGGAAGAATGGATTTCATAACATCAACTCGTACTTGTCAGTGTCCGTTTGTGAATAAGTCATGTGTGCACACGTACGATAAGACCAAGAATCATATCCGATTTCAACATCATACGGCACCACCTTAATGTCACCGACTTTCAAGGCTTCTTTGAGGATGGGACTCCATGTGTCTGGGGCTATTATCTTTATCATTAGCGTACTTAACAACCATTTTGTCGGACACTCCACAACTTACACGTAGACTTGATCTGGGGAGCCAACACGATACATTTTTTGCCCTGAGAAGCAAGTGACGGGTCTGGATCAGGCAAGATGGGATTAAATCTCTCCATAAATAAAACCTCGTTTGTCTTCTCAAGCTCCTTTCGATACTTAGATAGCAGCTTATTCTCCTTGATAGAAGCCGCTGCAGCGTTAAGTGTTTTTGCAAAGAGAGACCTATCGAGTGTCTTTGCCGCACGAGCGGCTGGCGCTCGGAAGAGGTTCATTTCTCGCAACTGTGAATTTTTCTAAATATTTTGATACTCATTAGTTTTCTTCTATCTTGTATCTAGTGACAGGGGTTGAGAACTAACATCCATAATGACCTCAGGTATTGTTGAATTTTTGGCGAAAATGCACTGACTGGCATGAGTCAAACAAGGCTCTTCGCCATTATTTCCCTGGTCCCTTTAGTTAGACCTTAGAAATGAGGCTGGTTGAGCTTTTTAGGGCTCGAATTTAAATGGTTGTGCACAGCCACAAGTATGCGCCACACTTTCACTTATACGCAAGGCCGGGAGTTTGGAGTGATGTCACGACTTCAAGATACATATTCACGGCTGTCAATCGTTATTTGTGCAGAGCAACACGGATCCGGATAATTTATCAACTTTCAAGTCTGAGGCTGCAGTAACCTGAAAACCAATCATACTGCAACATGTCTAGGAAGCGTACTCTTGATGCCTTCTTCAGTCCAACAGTAAAGAAAACCAAAACAGAAACTGGAGCAATCACTTCTAGCGATGTGATTTCAGAAGACGTGAGAGATAGTTCCCTATAAATTGCAAACAAAAACTCATTAATATGAATTCTAACGGCCATAGACCACATATTCTGAGCATCAGTTCTACCCTCATCCCATCAAGAACCTACCAGCATCTCTAAGCAAGGAGCTGTCTACTCTGCCAGATCAATCCGGAAGAGAGATCAATGATCAGCCTGATCTTGACCTCCTGTACTTTGGACCCTTCCTCTCAGGTTCTATATCTCGGAGACTCTTTGAGTTTCTTCGATCAGAACTCCCGTTCTACAGAGTCGAGTATAAGATCAAGCGAGGTGGCATAGAAACCCAGATACGAACTCCAAGGTAAGCTGAATTGCTCTCGGAAGAAACGATGCTAATACAGGCTATCAGATGGACAACTGTATTTGGTCTTGATGAGACTTCCAAGTTCGACGACAAAGGCCTCCCAGTAGACGCTAACACAGGCTCGAAAGCCTTGGATAAACGATACGCCAGATATCCTCCTAGGCCTATACCAAAATGCCTCGATGAACTTCGTCACAGAACAGAGTTGGCTACAGGCTGTAAATACAACTTCTGCCTCGTCAACTATTACGCCTCTGGCTCCGACAGCATCAGCTTTCATAGTGATGATGAGCAATTCTTGGGTCGTGATCCAGCTATTGCTTCTTTCTCATTAGGGGCACGTCGTGATTTTCTTATGAAGCACAAACCACCGCCTCCGAATGCTCCTAGTCCCCCTGCTGTGAACCCGAAACCCCTCAAACTACCTTTGGGAAGTGGTGACATGGTGCTAATGAGAGGGAGAACACAGTCTAACTGGCTGCACTCTATACCAAAGCGAATAGGAAAGAATCAAGAAGATGGCGGAAGGATCAACATAACTTTTCGGAGAGCGATGGTCAAAGGAGGAACAGATAATTACTACCACTACAATGTAGGAACAGGGCCGGTGTACAGATGGAATAGGGAGGTTCGAGAAATGCTGCTCTGGAAACCATGAGTCCAGATATGATTATTTCTAAGGTATATGAAATATGAACAACAAAGGGAAATTCAGACAACAGGGAACTTATTTGCCATGGCGCATCTGGGCTCTGCCGTAATGCTGCAGAGCCTTGAGGAAGACCTGGTATCCAACTCTCTCATTATCTTGCAAACAGAAAATCTCAGTCAATCTGATCTGCCAAGGAGGATAACCCGACAATTCGAGGTAGGGACCAAACGTAAGTAAAAGATCAGGCTCATCCATGATGCCCTCAGAAAGCTCAGCATCAATCAGTTCTGTGGAGATATCGTGGGGAGAAAGCTTGCCCCTCTGCGACATTTCAGCCAAGGTACGTGTGAGATCAACCATGGAGTCACGGCCGTCTTGCTCTGAGATTAGGTGCAGACGCAGATGTTCCTTGGGTTTCTCGCCAAAGGGCGCTGGGAGGTCCTCCTTATGGGGTGATGTAACACTAAGACGAGGATGCTCGGGGCCAAAGTAGAATGCGAACTTTTGGTTGACAGCGTCGTAGACTCGGGGCATGTGCTTCTTGAGGATCCCTGCTATACGTTAGAGGATGTACAAAAGTATCACATCTGCCACTACAAACCTGTCTTCTCATACACAGAAAGCATCGGAATCTCGGCGCAGGCGCACCAAGTCGCAATCTCGGCTACCTCGTCAAGGAGCCGCTCGACATCCGCCTTTGTGCGGTGATTCTCCTCAAGCTTCAGAATAACACTGAGATGCTTTGGCTTTTTCGTCAAACCAACCAGGTCCTTTTTGATGTATTGCGGTGTACCGTGATGATATTTGACAACGGATGAGATCTGGTAGCCCACCACGTTCCACGTCTGGCGTATCTTTATGTAAAGAGAGAAGATCCCATGCATAATGGCAAATATGAGGACGTGGATTTGGTTCAGGACGAAGCGACGAAGTCCCAACCGCGACCGTCGCTGTGGTCGAGAGTTTGAGCCTAGAGTAGGCGGAGGATCGTTGGGCTTAGGGAGATACGACTGCGATGAGTTAGCATGGCGCATTACAATCACGCGCAATTTGCGAACATACATGAAGCATCCTTTGCCTCTCTTTCTCTGATAACAGCATGTGATCTTTGGTTTCGTCGGCCCTGTAGGCCTGACGATCGCGAGTCGTCATGATAGGCATGGTTATTGATGTGCAGCCTCGAGGCTGTCTAACAGGCGATTGGAGCTGTGAAAGTGTATCCGAGGGATTGAAATGTTGGTGATAGGATGCCGACTTTGTAAATACTCAAACAGGGATGCGATCGCGCAAACAACTGAGGATGGAAGGGCAGGCTTATAAGCTTGGACAGGTGAATGGGGCAGACGTGTATTAAGTCAAGACAAGGCCATGGCAAGAAAAGTCGTGGCGGTGCAATTTGGGTTACGTCGCTTTTCTCCACTGTAGCTCTTGGCCTTGCAGGTCACGTATGTGCCTGTGGCTCAGCTCCTCCACTGAAAATCGGCAGCTGATAGCGGGGCTGGGCGCTGTAAGCTGAGCCTCTGGAGCTGCGACAGCGGGCGGACCTACCTAGGTACCTAAGCTTGAGGTGCTTCACTCTGAGGCAAGGTATCCTAACATAGGTATCGCCCTGCAACGCAATACCATGAACCTTTGACGACCGACAACGAAACGAGATCGACGACGCGAGCGAACAGTCTACACTGCAGCGTTACCTCACACTACATCCACGTTCCTCCTCTTCCAAGTATCGACTGTCGATGATCCCTCTCCACATGTAGCGCCTCTACGCTCATCAGAAACAACAACATGGAGCGCACCGCTTCTGGCCCCAAGACTCTCTTCCCGAGAGGGCCAAGCTTCACTCTGGACGACTTCTCCAACAAGGACTTTATTGTGCGTGACTTTGTCGATAGCCTAGCAGAGAGTGCCGTGCCCTCGAATCGCCGGTCTGGCAGTGCGCAAACACCTTTCGATCCAAAACCCCTTATTCGAACATTTGAAAGTATGACCGACATACACTTTTCGGCTTATATATTCAGAGCCAGTCGTGCTGACTCGAGCTGTTAGATGCCCTTGATCAACTCGGCTCGCTTGGAGCTGAACTCCAGGAGAAGGAGTCGGAGCTGATGTCGCATGTGCGCCGCGCAGAGGTAGCCCACGATTCAACCCTCGAGACCCTCGGTCAGAAACTCGACGAGTCTATGAGGGCGTTCGAACAGTTAGACTTATCCCTCAATCAAGAACATTCTTTTAAGAATGGAGTCGGCATCAAAACACACGCTGGCGGCAACATTGCGCTCCAAATCGGGGAGAAACTTGAGGACCTGGACAAGAAACGACGGCGTGCGAACGATGCCATATTTCTAATTCAGTGCTGGACAGAGGTCAGCGAGACGGGAAAGCTATCACTCCTACAAGACGTTCAAAGACAGGCTGGTTCTGAGCACAAAGTGCGATGCGCCATGATTGTTCGACAACTCATGCGCATCAGCCAGCGACTTGATCCAACATCGTGGGGGCAGACGAACGGCCAGCGAAACGGGGGACAAACGAATGGTGTGGTTGGTAATATAAGATTACACAACACCAGGGAAGTCTTGGAAAAGTTCTGCGAGACGCTCGAGCAGGATCTGCTTCAACAGTTCGAAAACAGCAACAAGAAGGGCAACTATAGCGACATGATGGAATGTGCAAAGGTTCTTTACGACTTCAACGGAGGTGCCAGTGTCATTGCAACCTTTGTCAACCAGCATGCCTTCTTCTTGGACCGCGACCAACTCCTGGCCGATGAGGTTCAAGTGGATAGCGACACCTGGGAACAACTGGCAGATCCTGACTCGGAGCCGCCAACGGTAGAACCAAGCCTGCAGAATCTTTTGGACGAGATCAAGATCGTCATGCAAGACGAGTCCAACCAGATCAAACTCATATTTCCGTACTACGAAACAGTGCTTATCAAATTCATTCAACGAATATTTCAGCAGTCAATCCAACAGAGGCTCGAAATGGTATTGGATGAAACTCTCAAAATCTCTTCTTTGGCTTTCCTGAGAGCCCTGCACTCCTCAAGAACTTATCTCGGATCATTAGTCGAAGATCTCAAGTCCCATGGCTTGACAGAACACCCCGAGCCTTGTTCGGCCCAAATAGCACACACACTTGACCAGCAGATGGAAGAGCTTTTTGTGCCATATATGATAGGCAACTCGTACATCGAGCGGGAAAGGAAGAGTCTGGAAGAAATGTACAGCTCCCTGCTCTTCAAGTACAGTATATACCATTCCAGGCGGAAAAAGGCGCCTACTGGTTTCATGGCTTCACTGGCCCAGCAAGGCACACAACTGATTGCCTCCGCTAAGGATGCTTATATCGAGCGTCTCGACTCGTCAGAACTCACAAGCACACAGAAGAAAATGATGCTGCGTGTTGCTGGCGTTCAAGATAAGGATAAGGATAACAAGAACGAAATCGAGGTCTCGGAGGAGGACGGTGCTTTGAGCGTTGCTAATGCCAAGCGCATGCTCAAGTGGTTGGCTGAGAGCGTCCAGCGTACTCTTGAGCTCGGAACCCAGACTGATACTCCCAAAGATGTGAACACTCTCCTGAACCTGCTCTTGACGAGCCTGGGCCAGGTATACATCGAGACTACTCTCGATGCTGCCCTTGACCAAGTCTCTGTGCAGGAGAACACAAAGACTGAACCTGATCTGTCTTACTTGCCAACGATACAGCCGGCTGTCACAATCACAAGTCTCATGGATCGATTCATCACAGTCGTACTCATCCGGCTTGCGGAATCAAACACAACAGTCAGGCGTAGCATGGAGGCGCAGAAGAGGGTGGCCATTGGTAACATTGAGAAGAAGACAAACAATGTTATGAAGGGCACTATCGACGTTGTGTCCAATTGGGTGACCAAGTCCTTAGCTGGTCAGCGGAAGCAGGACTTCCGACCAAAAGAGGTTGAGCTCGACTCATTGCAGACACAGACGTGTCTGAGCATCTGTACTTTCTTAGCCCGCGTCCAGCGTCTCGCTCGTCAAGCTATCGACGGCCAAAACTCAGAGAAGTTCTTTACCGAACTTGCTCTGGTGATTCTGAAGCTGCTCTTTGAGCACTTCAAGAAGTTCCAGGTCAACGCCACAGGAGGTCTGATGGTCACGCAAGATATCGCAAAGTACGTTTCCACAATGCGCGAGTGGCCATTGACTAAGGAGGTTGGCTCCGCCGTCGAGATGCTCACTGAGATTGGTTCTCTCTTTATTGTGGGCCCCGAAGCACTCCGCGAAAAGACACGAACACTGGCGGCATCGGGCATAAGGGGGAAGTTATCCAGGGCAGACTTTAGGGCGTTTGTGCAGAGGCGTGATGACTCGGGGACGGTGGGTATTCAGAGCGTGTTGAGTGGTCTTTGAGCGTTGGTGCAAGAGGCGGATCATGGGAAACTCTGTAGACTGTGTTGCAGAGAGTTGGTTTTTGTAGACATGAATGCATTGAATGAGATACCATGCTCTCTTTCCGTATTCTAAGGGCCGTTGTTGATGTAATACGGAGAAGTTGTTCATAGGTCTCGTCTCATGCCACCGACTCTCCCTGTCTTCTCCTGAATCTTCTCATCGAGAAAGTCTATAATTTCACAAGTGTTGGTCAACTTCATGAGTTCTGCGCGCTCCTTCTTTTCCAGAAGCGATGCCTTGTCAGACCCCATGCCAGGCGCTGTCATTTCCATAATGTGGTGTTGTACCAGCTTGAATGGCACAGGGGCCTTTGCAACCTTGCACATGAAGGTTTCAACAGCTTCCCATGGGCAAGCCGAGTAGCCAGCGAAGATGGCTGGATTGGCAAGGAGACCCCGGGCGGACATGAATCCAGAGAGGTGAGTGTTACTAGGACATGGCATGTTCACAGCGGAGTTGGTATCGTTGAGAACAAGTTTGTCTAGTAAGGGGAGAGGAGAGTCGTTATTGGTGGTGATGGTGGGTTGAAAGGGGAGAGTGTTGAGGTCAAAGACATCTCCTGAAAGAAGTATTGGGAGTGTTTTCGAGTACTTGGCTGTCAAGATCTCGAGGGCTTCGGTCCTGATTGGTGTAGTTGATGGGGTTGATCTTGTCCGTGGGTGAATGGTGATCCAGTCAATCTGGCGGTTTTGTGGGTGACCTATCACGGTGTCTATGAAGTCCATGGTTTGCCTGGATATGTCAGTGAACGTATCTTATCTGAAAGAGACGCCGTACCTGAGGTCGTTGTGAATCCTGATTTTCACACTTACACTTCGGCCTTTGGGACTGTCAATGTCCTTTTCAAGGCCAACACCCCATCCATCACTCGCCAAACGCTGTCGAGTCTCAACCACCATATCTCTTACCAACTCACGATGGTTCATCAATGCAGCCCCTAGAGTCTCGGCACAAGCCCACGACTGTGGGCATCCGCAGTTGAGATCGACGCCTTGGGTGTAAGGGGCAACAAGAGCTGATGCACGAGCAAGTTCCAGGGGGGCATTTGCGCCAAATTGGACGATAGTTGGTGGTTGGTTTGGCGTAGTAGAAATAGTCAAATCTATTCCAGTACATCAGCTTGGAGTTTATAACCCAGGCCTACTGTGACCTACCGCTGTCTCGGGCAAAACTGCTTCGATTGAACTCCTTGGCAAGGATCATAGGAGACCAACACATATCAACTCCATATTTGTGAACTGTTTGTCGAAATGCCAACTAACGAATATGAGCAGTTTTCTTTAGTATTTCATTTACCGAAATGTACCTTTCCATATCGAACCATGGGCGCAAGAGCATATAAGAAACGATCCTGTTTCCTAGCCACATCAAAGATCTTGAGTGGACTATGTCACTATGTTAGGCATACCCTGGACATATCGGAATGACGGTATGAACTTACTGGTCAGACTCACCCTTTTCACTGATCGTCATTTTTAGAAAGGATACGAGAAACCAAGAGTAAACTCTTATTAGTCGTGATGTGCTTCTCGGTCTGTAGTGAGTTGTATACGGTAGTTGAATTACTTGAGAATAGAGGTTTTTTGTGCAAGTCGCGGCACGTGACCAGACTTTTACTACCAAGATGCTCAAGAATACCTCAAGAAATATCACAATTACAAAATGATGACAGCTATGGTAAGTGTGGAGATTACTATTTGTATATTGTTTATGCGATCTAAAATGCCGTGGCAACAACATAGTGACCGTCCCCAGAATCTCCTGACTCCACCGCAAATATGCTGTCTGCATCACCTTCAACCTCCTGAGCCTCCCATTCATTCAGCAGCTTCTCTCTCTCCAGCATCACAGCCTCCAGCCACTTCTTCTCGGCTGCCATACGCTTCATCATCTCCGCCTCTTTCTCCTTACAAGAGTCGTCTAGCCGGTGTTTGGCGCTATACATGAGCTCCTCTCGATATGTTCTGTTATCTTCGAGTTTGGCCTCCAAGACCTTGAGCTGGTCGGCCTTCCACTTCTGCCATGCGTGGTGTTTCTGATCCATACGCTTTCTGAGAGAGAGCATAGAATTCTCAACTTCTTGGTCTCCGTTATCCTTATCTTTCCAATATGCTTTGAGCCGCTCGTGGTAAGCTTCTTCAAGCTCAATCTCCTCCGCTGCTCGAACTCGGAAGTCCTTATTCAGTGAGTTTTCCTTTTCAGTCATCTTCGCCAGTGCGAGCGCCTTCAAGTCGGACAGCTCCGTCTCGTGTTTCATTTCCAACTCTTGCTTTGCAGCTCTGGTGTTAATAATCATATTCTCAGCTTCCTCTTCTTGGTCAACATCGAGCAATACTTGTTGTAGGTCATGCAACTCGTCGAGCACGATCCTCAGCTCTTGATACTTGACTTCAATATCCCTCCGACGGATACTCTCCTGCCGTACTCTTTCCTCGAGCTCACGCTGCCGGTGTTCCTCTTCTAATCTTTCCTGCTCCAATCGTAGAAGCTCGGCCTTGAGAGCTTCTTCACGCTCAAACTCCTCAATTTGCAGAAGAATATGCCGTAATTCCTCGGCTTCCTCTAGCTCTTGGGCGCGCCTTTCTGCGCGTCGAGAAACAACACCTTCTTTCAATGCCTGGAGGTCCTCCATCGTACAAGTGCAAGTTCGCCATCGTCGAGAGCAAACATAACAAAACTGGGTGCCACACCTACACGTCATGTGTTGGCAAGCCTCTCTATGCTCAACCAAGGCGTTGCAGTTAAAACATCGCTTCCAACCCTCGTCTTCGGCCAGCTGGTTCGTGAGACTCATATCGACATCTTGAGGGCAATCCTCTCCAGCATGAGCGGGCCCACGGCATAACGTGCATGTTACATGAGAGCGATCGCATATTCCTTGACGCTTCCCGGGATAGATCCGCTTGGGCTTGATCCAGAGGTTACAGTTTGTATTGCCGCAGTAAACACGGTCGCTGGCGGGGAGCTCCCACTCTTTAGATCGTTCCTCAAAGGTCTTTTTCAGGTCGGAAGGGATGAAGCGCATGACAGTCTTGACGGGTATCTCGTTTAGGCAGCACTTGGGTGGCCACTGTTGTTCATTCTGGCATGCAGCAGTCACCAGGCGAACAAAACAGTCGCGACAATAGTTATGACAAGGCACTTTGATGACGTCCTTAGGATGAAAGTCGTCCAGACAGGACACACATTCCCTGGGATTAGGTATTAGTAGAGGAACCTCATGTACGGTACCAGAACTCACACTTCCTCGGCGATGTTTAGTTTAGTCAACCGGCTGAGACCTTCGCTAGTATGCTCAGCTTCTGCAACCTGTTCTCGCAAAGCTCCAAGAGCGGCACCCGTGGCGCTGCTCTCACCTCGCTCATCACTGCGCTGGAAGAAACGGCGAAGGGCAAAAAGGCGTCTCTTGTTAGCTCTTGCATCGGCTTTGGTGACAACGCTGGGACCAAAAGTTGTCATGAGAATTTCTTTTTTAATCTTGGGGGGAAGTACGGTGTGACTCTCTTTTTCCTCGACCAGAGGTTCGGTAGGTATAATGATGGGCAAATAAGGCTCTTTGCTTTTAACCTTCTCATTCTCCTCTTGCTTTCTTTGCTCCTCATTTTCTTTCTTTTGGCGATCCTCTTCAATAATTCTTGCGTTAACATTCTCGACTGAAGACTGAAGTATGTCGAGAAGGACTTGAGACGTGATATTTGGTGCCTTTCTCAATGCCCTTGGTGGATTGTATTTGTGCCAGTCGAGGTCAACAATATCAAGATTGGGCAATTTCTTGACCGTCCAAGAAACTCGCTGCTCTTGTTTCCCCCCAGAAGTCTCATAGCCGTCGAGAACTCCGAAGGGGTCCTCATAAAAATCGATGTAATCTTCAGGTCCGAAGGCGCCAGGCATGAGGGGTTGTTCACGACTCAACCCTGCCATGCCTGTTATTGTTGTCGACATGAAAGCACCCTCTCGTCCGGATAAAACTAAAAGACGTCAACCGGAGAGGTCAAGGATAGAGGATGCTTCTAGTGAGAAACAAAGCAATGATATGTTTGACTGGTCGAACGGATCGATAGTGTTGATCATGCGACAGAAAGCTATATACACGAGTTGATGTGTAGAGAGGTGTCCTAGATCTGCAGGCCAACCTACCCCATCCTGGTGGCCCTGTGTAAGCTAACCAACCATCCATATGTCAGTTGAACTGTAGGTAAGGGGTTTCCAGTGGCTGATGAGTTCTCTTCAGGGTCATGATATGACCAATTCGTCACATCACTAGCTCAACTAGGCACTTTCCAGGCCCAGAGTCAGCCCTGGAGGTAGTCTTGGAGAGAGGCTATCATACCATGCCATGGTATGCCTTGGGGATGGAGCAAAGATCCGATGAAAGAATGGCAGGTGGCCAATCAGATGCCCCATCTCGTGGCACGCTCGCATTTGCCTGGTCATGTCTGGATTTCTGCCGCAGAAGCGGGCGAAGTGGCACACGCTGTTTAGAGGACCATTAGGAACGAGGCCGAGTTTCATCTCATATTCCTAGCGTGCCCTAGAACGGTGCGCGTGGTCTAAATTGGAGAACTGTAGCCTGAAAGGGGTGAGGTGATACTAAGATTAGCGGTTTGGTGTACTCCGTAGCTGTAAGTGGTTGGATGAGTTTCAGTAACGCATCGACAGTGGAATATACTAGGTACAGTGTGGGTAATGGGACCCCCTGGTTGCTGATGGCAATTCCGCCAGTAATGTCGCACCCCAGTCAGGCACATCATGATTTGGCAATGTTAGAAGTATAAAGGAAGTTGCATTGATGATCTTATTTCGATATTTGGCAACTGTAGAACTATCTTCTATCACTTGGTGTAATAGGGATGGATATCTATCTATTTGTCCTTGGGTTCGCACAAGACAATCGACTAGAACCCCATAGTTAGTGGGTAGATACCTACCGAAGGTTCGTAGGTAGATCTAGTCTCCACAATGATACTTCAATATTTCCCCAGCCAAAGGTATCTCGACTTTAGTGATTACATCAACACTTGAATTTCGATCGTGATTAACCTCGACCAAAAAAAATCAATAAGCATGGCACGCCTCTCAGGACTCCAAAAAGAAGTCCTTGCACTGTACAGAAACTGTCTAAGAGAAAGTCGAAAGAAACCACAAGTATGAACGGATTATTCATTCGGGATCTCTATGACTGACATCGGACTTAGGCAACTCGCTCACATTTTGAGGGCTTTGCCAGGTGGGCTACTCCCAAACTTATGGGGTTTTAGTTATCAAGACTCTAATACCTCTAATAGACATGAGTTCTCTAGGAACTTGGCTATCGATAAGCGCGACTTTGCCGCTATTGAATTCCTCTTACGGAAAGGACGACGCCAACTTGAGGTCTACGGCTCACCAGGCATCAAAGACATAAAATAGGCGGCATCCAGCGGCTCCTGCCTCTCAGACCCCAACGTTCAGTTGGATACCTAGGTATATTCGACTAAAACAATGTGGCAAGAGATGTACAATTATCAACCTGTATAGCACCTTCCAATACTTGGCCGAGCAAGTTCTCAGAGTCCTCACAAATCCAACATTGCCTCGGCCAGAATTCTCTCATCTATCATCAACACAAACTCATTGTATTATCACTCTACCATACCGACATAACCAAGCCTCCTTTGTTTCAAACAATCAACTCTTTTCAACCTTATAGCTCGTGTATTGCAGAATGGTCATATCAGAATCTAACCCCGGCTCTCGCAACTCACACTTGCCCAGCACACGCAAACCTCATTCTGCCAGCGACAGCTCAAGGGCTCGTGGACGTACCATTTTTAGACCACGACGAACTATACGTGTAAGGTGCCAGAACACAGGCCGGCAACATCATGGCCATCGATCGAGCTCATCACCACCCGATCCAACGTCATATATAACAAGCCCAATAAGCCATTATAGTAACACTCAAGGTGCGAACGCTAGCGCGCACTACAATGGTGAAACAGACTGGATGGATAATTTTGAGCCCGATTCCGCTGCTTCTGGACCAGGAAAGCAGCATAAAAACTGCCCTACTCGTGACACACGGCCAAGACGTGATATGTCTTCGAGCTCAGAATACCTCACTAAAGACGACATGCTATCTTCAAAGGACGCTCGTCGAGATGTCAGTCCCTTACATATGTCCGAGGTCGGTATCTCAGCACCTCCGAGAAAAGTGTCTCATTCGACTCTAAGAGGCCAGTTATCCGAGATGGAGACAGACGCATGTCCTGCACAATTGCACAGTCATGCTACAGATGTCTTCAACAATAGCTCTGTCGCCCAAGGCCACCAGAATGTAAACGACGAACTCGTGGAGGCCATTTCGAGAAATATAGCCCAACAATTACACATGCTATCAATGAAGGACCCAACCGTTCGTGGACGAAGTGACACTCAGCAATCACTTTCCCGGATATCGGATAGCCTCGAAAATGAGTCGAGAACCCCAAGTCAAAGGGAAGCTCTGAATAGATTCACCCAAGAGCTGCAGAGGTATGCTGAGCACTCTGGTGCAAAAGGCAAGCTTCCGATACCTACTCCGACCCCACCGCGTTCTAGCACAAGCCTTCATACGATAGCAGCTCTTCTGCCCTTTCGTTCGGAGTTTAAAGCTGCCGGGCTTGCAATTACTTCAAAAGATCAAAAGGAACGTTCATCCCGCCGTTCTCCTGTTGGCAAACACAGAGCGATGATGAACCAAGCACCGCGATCTCATGTCGAACAACAGCATCTCCTCCAGATGGATGGCAATGCAAGGTGTCCCAGTTCAAGTACAGAAATACCTTTCCCGGTCTCAAAAGACATGGACGAGTTCAGATATGCAATGGTGGACCAGCCTAAACCCCATAAGTATCGAAGAAAGAAGGTAAAAGCTGAGCAGAGAGCGCCCCAGACTTGTTGCACTTCTTGTCAACTGGGAGATCTGTGTCAATGTAGTAGTGATTAGAATTGTCTGCAGCTTACACAGAAACCGAAACCTTTATATTCAGAATCCCTCAACGAGAAGGCTTTAACAGGACCCACGGCCAAGCTTCCCAGACCACGAATGCATACATATCCCGAATGGCCCAATGTCACATCTTTGGGGAGACGGTCGAACCGGGGAAAGAACCTCGACAAACGGAAGACAAAATCGACCTCCCCAGCTGTACGAAGTACGCAAAAGATGAGGCAAACAAACCGGGCTTTTTTCACTGGGCGAGGGACACCTACGATCTGCTCGAGCGTGTCGTTGGAATCGGTGGTCCAAGATAATGCTGGCCCATCCTCAACTAACTACCGCCCCCGTGCAAAAAACGACGTTTGTGCATACAGGAATTGTAGCCAAGGAAACGAAGAGGAGAGCCCCTGCATCAGACCAGTGCAGACCTCGAGAGATATCAAGCAATCGACATTGGTGCAACCTCGCCCCAGAAGCTGCCATAGCTTAAGTGCTGATGTTTTTGTCCCGCAGCAATCACATCCCACAAAAAAGCCCAGTAAACCTTTGCCAGAACTCCCTCACCCAGATCCGTCATCAACAGCTACAGAACAAAGCTGCAGATTGTCTCTTGATGATGTCTCACCATCTACACCGAAGAAGGACTTGCTTGATAAAGATAAAGCAAAGGTATCATCAGACAGAAGAACCAAGTATGAAAGCTCTTCCATATCACCAAATCATGTTACTGTCTGTTCACGAGGCTTTTCTGGTCGAAAGATTGGACGACCAAACGTACCAAAGCGAACATCATCCATTCGAAGTCTTCGAGCAGCCAATCAAGATTATGACCAAGATAGAGTCCTGGATCGCGATGTGCTAAGGGGTCTCCATATTGCGTCTTCAGCAGCTTGCAACGAGCAGATTGATTCATTCATCCATGAGAAGACTGGCCTACACATTCGACAATTTCTGGCTGATCTCATGCCGCTTGAGAGTCTGGGCAACGAACCAGTGCGGGAATCGAAGGAAGAAAGGTCGAGGAGAAGGCGGGCAGACATCAGGGCGGTGAGGCGACGAGTGAGGAAATCTCAACAGATGAGAGAACGCGCCATGGTCTGATGCTTGGTGAATGAGGCGTAGCAAATCATTCTTCCAGTTTCAGCCATTCATGTGTCTTTGGATGCAACGGATACATTGTTACACTTAGCTTAGATAAGACGGCAAGCCCTCACCAAGGTTTGTATGATTGCGGTATTCTCGTTCAGTCATGTGTTAAGCAACAACGAGTTGCGCTATGAGTAGATAGTCCTAAGGCATTGATTTCAAATATGGTGTGCGTTTGAGTGGCTGCAGGGGTTGACGTATGATGCTTCCCCGCTCAACCTCAATTCTTGGCCTCTTTTGAGTTTATGATAAGCACATCAATCAACTCAATGTGGTGTCGCCATTATAGTCAATTTGATACATCACTAGACCCTCGCCTTTAATCAAAGACTCCATATGGATTCTTTGCGGTTGTCTCAATATGACATTCAGGCTGCGCGAGCCAACTTCACCTTCTATGGGAACCATGATGACGAACACTTCCTAAGATGTTGGAAGCATCAAACATGCAAAGGTTGTCTTGCAGCTTCACAATGTGGCTGGTGTCCTTTTGTAGGCTCTTCATTTGCAAACCATTCGCTTCAAGTAGTACATACTCATCTAACTTACAGACATGGTCATGTGTACCGAATACTAGCAACATCCCGCTGCTCGCACCAGCTTATAACGAGAATGTCTGTCCACACTGGGCCGAGCGTTGGGAGTTACGGACAAGGCCGCTCGGGTGTCAGGTTTCGTCAATCACGAGTCTCACTGCCATTGTCACCATTATATCAACACTGGTTTTTGTTTTGCTCATGGTCGGTTTTGTGATAGCTATCCGATGGTTCTGGCAATATCACAAGAAGCATCCTGGTTGGTGGCGGCTACGGAATCAACGCTGGGCAAGGACGTGGTTACGAGCTGGAGAGCTTGAGCCCCTACTACCAGGAAGCTGACCGGATAATGGAGGTCCCTAGGATAAAATCACGAGGGTCGACTCACGACTACGAGGTTTAAAGGAGTCAAGATACAGACACCAAGCGATTTTTGCAACTGACACTCGATATCCTTTAACCGGAGCTGACGGGAGGGATAATAGCCACTTCGTCTGCTTCCTGGATCACAGTGTCTGAAGCACCTTCCTCACTAGGCGAGTCTACATAATCAAGGTTGACAGTGACTAGGCAGGAATCGAGGATCTTGGCTTTCATGCCAGGATACTTGGACTCGAGCTCGGCGAAGAGCCTGTTGAGCGGCATCGTGGCTGGCAAAGCTTCATAGTCTTTACCAGTGAAAGAGCTAGCACTGGCAAAGTAAAGAACATTGAAATGTCCGGTTGGAGGCCGGGGGACCGAAGACATTGTGGAAGCGAGGTGCCTAGAGTATTCTTTTGGTATGTTAGCCAGATGGCCAAGAACAGAGTTCAAAAGCAAGTGGTAAATGAGGTTTAGGATCAGAGATCTTGGTGATAAAAAGGTACATCAATGTATGTTTCAGGTAATACATGCTAAAAAACATCATTCCAAATGGAAAAGGAAAAAAATTAATGTGTTGACTTACCAAGAAAGTTGGGGGAGCTTTGAGATGTGGAAAGAAGATTGTTGGAGGTGGAAGAAGGAGGCTTTGAAGATTTCCTCTGGTCGCCCCGCCTAATTTGAGGTCAGAGAAGTTGCACGTGACTAGAATTCATGATGTGAAGCGAGGTTAGGTAGTTATGGAGACGCAGATTGGAAAAAAAAAAAAGAGATATAATATCTCCAGTTGCCAGGTCAACGCTGAAGCTCCGAGGTCGTTGAGATCGTATCATGGCATTTGTTGACTGGAGAACTCCCGATATGATCTTTTCTTGCCTGAACTGAGCTGAGCTGAGCTTCGAAAGGATCGGAACCGTTGAAACAGAGGGAGAATACCACGGAGAAAACAAGAAATGAATTTCACTTTTGTTCGGATTCCAATACTGCAGAAGAACAACTGTTCTGGGATTGTTTCGTTATGCCAGACCAGATCCGTCCGTGTGACTCCTCTAACAAATGAAACTGGAGTGTCATGTGCAGCTCCAGGTCAATGTCCCAGTCCCAATACAAGGCGCGCACGCCATAGCATTAGCATGCATAGACCATCCATCGTTGACCGTCTTCCAAGAACCCCATGCTCCCCAGAATGCACATTTATCGTAGTCGTCGGGCCTCACGCTCGGACTCGAGGAGGCAGAGGATGTCGTCCTCACGGACTGTGGCGGTTGTACGTTAGCATTTGTACTCCTGTGCTCTTACTCTGAACCCTCGTTTAAGCGCTGGAGGAGGCTTCGAGAATCAAACCGTACCTGGGCCCTTGACGTTTCGGATGATCGATCGGGTCTGGTCGTCCATGAACTCGACGCGGACCTGGGTGACACCACCACGAGAACCTATTCATCTAGTCAGAAAATCCCTTCCTCATTCCTTCGTTTCGAGCCTTCTGATATCTTGCTTCATCGATATCAAATTTCGGGGAGACACGCACCGGTTCGGCCGAGAACTCGGGTGACCTTGACGAGCTTGACGGGCTGCTTGGAGGCGTCCATTGTTGCGACCTGAAGAACTGGTGAGCTGCAGGAGAATAGAAAGCGCGATGGGTCGAGGAGAAGCCGTACTGTTGGGAATTTGGGTGGATTGGGCGGTGGTCGCGAACGTGAGCTGAAGGAAGAGTGAACTTTTTTTCGTTTGCCAGATCAATTAATTTGGTGTGCCAAAAAGCCAGCCAGCCCTTAACTCCGGTAGCGGATTAACAGCTGGGCCGATTGGATTCAGCCATGTGGCGCAGCTACCTAGGGGCGCCACTGCATATGCGAGATGGAGAGGGAGATGGGCACCACATGTATCCGTATCAAAGACATGAATGACCACATTTGCTCGAGGCGAAAAAGATTATATGTTTTATTTATTAGGATAACAACGACTCAATTGGTTCCTTTCCTTGATTACTTGGCTTATTTTTCTGGGGTATCAGATCAACGCATCGTTATTCATAAATCTTCCATCCTCTCCTCTAGATCCTTGACCCATTCCTCCATAACTTGCTTATTCTTCTCAATAGACACACTGCCGTCCTTAACAGCCGCCTCAATCTTCACAAGGCCTTCGTTCCACTGCTTCAGTTCCGTAGCCATCTCTGCTTGCTGTTTCTCAATGCGGGCCAATGTCTCACTCGCAGTGGCAGCATCCGAATGAATTGCTCTCAGTGAACGAAGTCGGTCCAGTAGGGGTGGCAGGATAGGAGTCAAGTTTTCAATCGTCGGGAGGATACCATACAGGGCGTTGATTTTGGCTTCTTGCTCAGTCTCTTCACTCTGGGCTGAAGAGCCATTTCGACCAAGCTCCTCTCTCAATGATCTGGCCTTCTCCCGAGAGTCATTCAGCTTGTCCTGCTCTTGGGCCAGTGTTCGTACACGCCGACTGATTGCATCCAAATTGGCTGTCGAAGCTTCGGCGAGCGTAGAAATCTGCTTGTTCATAGAGTCCAAAGTAGGCAGGATTGCACGAGGAAGACCATTGGCATCAGCCTCTGGCATCAATGAAGCATTGATTCCAAGTCCCCTCTCCAGCATCAATAATCGACGGTCGAAATCAGTTGCCTTGGCTAATGCATGGCTTTGTTCATACGTCGGCTCGTACATCAGAGTATAAGTTGCATCCTCTGCTGTAGGTGCCTTGGTCTTCTCTTCAGAATTTGAAGTTGCATTCGTCCCTGGAATCCGAATCGAAGTTGCCCGACCGATGGGTTGCGATATCTCGTCTAGGACTTGGCTGAGGGAAGTCAATTTGTCGTCCCCGGTGGTAGTGTCAATGTCTTCCTTTGTTTGTGATTCTGCTTTTCGCTTTGCATATTCGTTCTTTGCTTCTTCCACTTCGCGCTTCAGGCGGGCAATTCGGCGTTCTAGGCTCTCATCATCGTCATCGTCAGAGAGATCGCCAAGCTCCTGAGTACCGTCCTGCAGTATTCTTTGTCTTCGGCTGGAGACCTTGTACGACTTGCGCTTTCCGTCAACTCGGTCCGAGAAGTCGACTCTGTTCGCGTCAACGTTGGTGGGAATAAAGCGAGAACGCGCTTCATCTATTCGCAGCCGGGATCGAGATATACCAGGCGTCTCGTCCTCGATATCGTAGAACTCGTCGTCCGAATGGGTTCGGCCAGTGGTTGTCTATAGGTACGTTAATGGATATCAACCGCATCTGTAACACAAAGAAGCTTACAGGGACTGTAGAGTTGTCATCAGTGAGTTCCGGGGTCTCGTAGATGTCTGGAGCGGAATCCTAGGTAAAGTCGTTAGCATCTTTGAGTTCTCTTTGTGCCAGAGAGGTAACAACTCACCAGATCTGGAAGAGCGGCGTACTTCCGGTTAAGAGCCATTTCCACTACTAAAGGATATTTGAGTAGGAGCCAACTGATACGTCAACCAGGACCTCTGGTTACAGAGCTTTATTCTGACACAAACTTGTTGTGATATTGTAAGGTGAAGGTGCATCACTTTGTACTTCGCTTCTGGCAACAATGGAAATGGCAGTGAAACCAAGCACTGTCCAGTTATATCCCTTTTCGGCTTCCGAAGCGGTTGAAGCACTGACCATTAGCGTACGAATAGCGCTAGTGCTCACTGTTGACTTATCCCCTGACGGCCTTAAACACCCAGGGATTTAGAGGTGGGCTGCAGGGCGCAAGCGCGTTTAATCAGACGCGCGCTGACTGGGGGGTGGGGAATTCCACCAACATCTCAGTGAACTTACCTGGCCAGTGAAGGAAGGAACAAACACAGTTGATAAGTTGTTTTTGTAAGGAGGACTCGGCCATATCAAATCCTGGCTCATACATCTACATTCTTTTGATTTCTTTCTTTGCTCTGAAACGTCTCATGGCGATGCTCCAGCTTTTGGGGTTCTTTCCTTCTCCCTCGAAAGCGTCCAAACCTCAAATCTCTCACCACTACACATAGGTTCCTTTCAAAACCCTTACCTTTCCATCTAGGCTTCTCATATGGAGAAGCGATCTGCAATGGCTGGCAGAGTGATGGGGTTAAGCAGGCACCAAAAACCACCGCCCCTTCATTCCCAGATTCGTGGCTGTGAAAAGCGAAAGCTTGAACAGCAACCTGACGATGTCAACGCTCTACCCATGTCTTCCGAAGATGAGGCAGAAGACGACATACCCTCAGCCGCGGACTTACGGCTGAGACCAAGTGGCTCTCAAGACCGAACGCCCATCGAGCAGTCTCATGATTCCGAGCCAGAAACTTCAGCTCGTGGAGATATCAAGCGCACAGCTTTCAACAACCTGAGTAGCAGTAAAGGTCGTAGGAATGCCACTCGGAAGGTGAACCAGAAGGAAGAAAAAACATCGGCAGCGGGAAACCATGCGGAAACATCTTCCTCGAGCGTGAAACGAAGGAAGCTTGACGGCAAATCCGGGAATGGCTCAGCGAGTCAATTCAAAGACAATTGGGGATTTACCAATCCCGGCAGTAGCAAAGCAAAGTATGGGAGCTCCCAGCCGCGAGGATCGCAAAGTTCTCAAGTAAAGAAAGGTTCGTCAAACTGGCGACCGTGTCACTTTCTTATTAATCCGTCTGCAGGGAAGGCAAAAGTGATAAAGGGCGAGCTTATACATGAGAAGACCGAAGAAGACGGCTTCTTACATAGCTCCCAGACGGAAGAAAAGCCGACCTTCAAACCTGTTTCACAAGAATCTTTCAGTAGTCCCACAAAGTCGGGGGTTGCTTTGAGACCTGTACCCCAGGATGACTTGGGGACCCCTAGAAAGAGAGGGAAGATAGAAACAAAACCCACAAGCCGTGGTTTATCCGCTACTCCAACAAAAAGCCAAGTAACTCAGACCATCAAACTTTCGCAAGACGGCCCTCGCAGGTCGCGCTCGTCGTCTCAGAACCGAACGGGTGTCTGGCAACCGGTACACCCTCCAAAGAAATCAGGGGGCCGACCTAAGACGCCCGAGTACAAACCAGCCACATTCGTCGCGCCAGCCGAGATTGATAGCATGCAGATGAGCAATAGCGATATAGGTAGCATATCATCGCCAATCTTATCAGATCTAGATGAGCTCAGCGACACAGAAACGATCAATGAGGAGCCCTTCGAAGACAAGAACGGTTTGAAAGATATAATGACGAAATGCCCATGGTGTGGGGACCTCGTGTCGGAACAGGCACTCAAGGATTATTCCAAGGGGAAGAGACTGAACGTGCAGATGCAAACAAGGTTCTGTGCTAAACACAAGAAAGAAACTGCCATGGAGACATGGCGTGAAAGAGGCTATCCTCATGTTGACTGGAACCGTCTTGAAGGCCGACTGGATGACCATCGAGCATACTTGACCAAGATCGTTGATGGGAAACAGTCGTTTTTCCGTGATATTCTGGCAGAGAAAATTGAAACTGGCCAGGCCAGGTCACTCAAGAAGGAGGGCAACCTCAACCCAGGTTACTATGGCCCAAGAGGCTGCAAACTCATGTGCGATTACCTTGTGGAGGAGTTTGGTGAATCGTTGAAAGAGAATGCTACAAAAGATCACGTCATCGCCGGTCGTGGTTCCGCAGCCTTTATCCAGTCGGTGTTGGTTGCTGAACTTGCTGTACAATTGATAATGGAGGATATGGATGTGTCTGCCTCGGAGGCTAGAGAGATTATGGAGGAGAGCAAGGCTCTTGGTGAGCTGATCCATGAAGAAACATAACATCTGAATGTGAAAATACAACCGGCAAATAGATATTCATAAACATATATAGTACATCAAGAATCAACAATGCTTATGTCCCTTGTCCGATGAGCTGCATGCATGCTTGCTTATATACGTTTTCCTTCGTATACTGAACGGCATGAAAACAGAAATTTGGATTTTGTTATATCGGAGGCCAATGTGGCCGTCTAGGTCTAATCGCAGCTCTCTGAACTGGTCAGAATATGATACATGTAGATTCTAGTCAATGCTGACATTTCGCCACGTCTTCATCGCCGATCTCTCTATCCACACCTTTTTATTGTTCTTTCTTTGTCTTAAGGGAAATGTCAGTTGTTGTCTGCATGAAGAACTGTCGCTCAATAGCCTTGAGTATCTCGTCGAGAAGTCTGTATCGAGTTAGTTGACAATAATGTAAATAGGCAGCAAGTTGAACTTACACAACAGGAGCACTGATGGCAACAACTGCCTTCCATTCGAGAGCGTTCAGAGGCACGATGGAGAACAGGCCTTGAAGGAAGGGAATATAGACGAGAGCAAAATGCAAAGCCATAGACAGAGCGATGGCATAAACGAGCATCATGTTCTTCCAAAGAGGCAGAGTGAGGAGAGACTCGCTAGATGACAGCGCGTTGATGGCGTTGAACATCTCAATCACAACTAGGATAGACAAGGAGACCGTTGAAGCTGCCTTGGCCATTTCATTGGAGAACATGGAGCAGCCAATTTCAGGGAAGTCAGCTGAGCAGTGGTGGAAGCGAGTGAGTTGGCGGAAAGTGATCTGGGGACCCTCCGGGTTATACATGAACCACCAAGCATAGCCAGCAACCGTAGCGAGACCAACATAGGTACCAATGACGAGATAACGGAAGAAGAGCCATCCGCCAATCAGAGCTTCATCTCTCTTGCGAGGACGACGCTTCATGATGTCGTGGTCAGGAGGGTTGAAAGACAGAGCGGTGGCAGGCAGACCATCGGTGACGAGGTTGACCCAAAGAAGTTGAACTGGAACGAGAGCCTCAGGCATACCGAGAGCAGCCGTCAGGAAAATCGAGACGACCTCACCAATGTTGGACGAGATCAGATACCGGATGAATTGCTGAGTGTTGTTGTAAATGGAACGACCCTCCTCGATGGCTACCTCAATAGTGGCAAAGTTGCTGTCAGCAAGAACCATGTCTGCGGCCAGCTTAGAAACATCAGTTCCTGAACCCATCGCAACACCGATATCGGCCTTCTTCAAAGCTGGGGCATCGTTGACACCATCGCCAGTCATAGCAACAACCTCGCCAAGAGATTGAAGTAGATCGACCAGTCGAGATTTATGGCTGGGTTCGACGCGGGAGAACAGAGAGGCACGCTTAGCTGCTTCAAGTTGCTCGCTAGTAGACAACTGGTCAAACTCGCGGCCGGTGTAACTCTTTCCAGTAAGATCCTCATGCTGACCAAAAACGCCAATCTGGCGGCAAATGCTTTCAGCGGTGTTGCGGTTGTCTCCAGTGATGACGATAACACGAATACCAGCATCCTTGCACTTCTGTACAGCGCCGGGAACCTCCTCTCTGGGAGGATCAAGCATGCAGACAAGGCCAAGGAAAGTCATGCTCTGTTCAAGCTGGGCATATTGTTCGGTAGACGAAGCAGTGTGAAGAAGAGGGTTGTCAGCCACCTTGTCGATGCTAGCTAGAGCGATGACTCGAAGACCGTTGTTGCCATATCGTACAATCTCGCTCATCAGGCGGTCTGCAATCTTCTTGGTGAGTGCAACCTTCTTGCCATTGGAGCCAACGAGAGTTTGTGTGCAGCGATCGATGACGGATTCAGGAGCGCCCTTGACCAGAAGTTTCTTATCATTACCCTTACCAACCAAGACAGACATGCTTTTGCGATCCCGGGAGAACTCGTACGTAGCGAGGCGAGGTAGTTCCTTCTGGTAGGCTGCGCTGGCATAATGAACACAATCTTCAGGGCGGGTATCAGTAGGGGCACAAGGTCCAATCTTCTCAACCAAGACTCGAAGAGCACCCTCAGTTGGTTCACCAATGCTGGAGAAAGTAGCAGATCGAGAATCATAGGCAAGCTGAGCGTCATTGCAAATGGCAGCTACCTGTGTCATTTGGCGGATAGTAGCAGAAGAGTTGGGGAGGTCCTGAACGACAACACCGTTTGACTTGATGGCTCCACGGGGCGCGAAGGTAGTGCCCTCAACATCGAGCTCGTTCAGACCACTGCCATCCTCGTTAAGATGCAGAACCTTGCTAACGCTCATCTGATTGGTGGTCAGGGTACCGGTCTTGTCAGAGCAGATGACACTGCAGCTGCCAAGGGTTTCAACGGAGGGGAGGCTTCGGACGACAGCGTTCTTAGCAGCCATCTTTCTCGTTCCAAGAGCCAAGCAGGTAGTGATAACAACGGCCAGACCCTCAGGAATCGCAGCAACACCAAGGGAGACGGCAATCTTGAGGTAGTAAATGGCGCCCTTGGTCCAGTTACCGTGGCTAGGATCATTGAAGTTGGGGATGTTGATGAGCCAAACCAGGATGCAAATGACAGTAATAACCTTGGCTAGACTGTCACCGAAGTCGTTAAGCTTCTGCTTCAGGGGCGTGGGTTCCGAGATCTGCGCAGTAATGCTTTCATGGATATCTCCGATAGCGGTGTTAGGGCCTGTGAGAACAACAACAGCTCGAGCGCGACCAGTTACAACAGTTGTTCCAGAGAACAACATGTTGGTCTGGTCCTGTAGAACGGCTTTCTCGTCTTCGATAACGGTAGAGGCGCGTTTGCCGACGCTCTCGCTCTCTCCAGTGAGAACTGCCTGATCAACAGAGAAACTGTTGCTTTCGATAGAGATAACTCGACAATCGGCAGGAATACGATCACCAATGGAGACTGTGACGATGTCGCCGGGGACTAGCTCTTCGGCCTTGACTCGTGAAACATGACCACCATTTCGCACCACATTTGCTTCGTTGGCTGAGTATTCCTGTAAGGCGGCGATAGCCTTCTCGGCGCTGCTTTCCTGGGAGACTCCGACGACACCGTTGAGAATGAGAATGGTGAGAATCTATGGGAAACAGGTCAATGGTTTGCTTTAACAGTAAACAGATAGGATCGAAAAAGCGAATTTGTACTTACAACAACTGGGTCGACGAAAGCACTCCAGCCTTCTTCATCGTCGAAAAGTGCCAGAACGAACGAGACAGCGGCGGAACCCAGAAGGATAAGAACTAGCTGGTCCTTGAATTGCTCTAGGATAAGCTCCCACAGAGGAGTAGGAGGCTCCTCAGGAATGGCTACCAAAAGTTAGACAGTTCAAGAACGTGGCGGGGTTACCAAGAGTATCTGACGTACAGTTGCGCCCATGCTTGTTGCGTAGTTCGATGACCTGAGAGTCGCTCAAGCCTGTAGCCTCGTTGACGTTGAAGTTGGCGAGGACATCGCCAACTGGTTTCGCGAACGCGCTCTCCATGGTGAAGGCGATGCGCAACACGAGCGCTCGGAACGAAGCTGAATCAAGTTTGTATACCGAGAAGTTGACAGCGAGACGATTTGCGAAAGAGAGAGAAAGGGTCTCGTTAACCTTGAAGCAAGGAAAGGAGGGTAATGCAGACGTCAGCAAGAAAATGACAACACGTAGACTAGAGCCTGAATGAAAAAGAAAGTGTATGAGAGAAAGATAAAAAGACACGGAGGCAATAAACTAATCACCGGTTTCCAATCCTGTCATGGAACAGTTTACAGTAAGGTAGATTTGTCAAGACTAGAGAGGCAAGGCGATGAGAGGGCCCACGCACGTGGCAACCTCCAACCTTAGTACAGATTTTATTCTTACTAATGGTGGAGTCTGCTGTGAGACCTGCTACATCGGACTAAAATACAGGTAGACAGAATCTGAATCGCGAGACTATCAACTTTTCCGCTTCCGTCTTTCGTTCGAAATTCTCAAGTCAAGGCGCCTCTTCATGGTCGAAAAGCTCAACGTGTTCGTTTCCGTCTCGGGCAGTCGGCATGTCTCTCCTGTCTTCTAGCGTGACAGTAGCGCATCCCCACAATCTGGGAGAGGACCACTGTAAAGCCTCCTGAAAACCAGGCACCAGTCCCCTGAAAACCGATTCAAGACTGTTCTTTGGCCAAGAAACCCCAGCTCGATTTTACCTTGGTTGGGTCTAGCTCTGCAAGCACCGCCACGATGCCGAGCCAGCAGGCGGGTAGGAATATTCCGCACACCAAGAAATCATCTACAGGCTTAACAAGGGGTAATAAAATATTAGGATCTCTATCCTAAGGAATAAAAAATCTTAGATAAACTTAATACAATTTAATATAGATTTGATAAATTTTAGATTTAATATTAGAAGTATTCTTATATCCTAGGGAGGCTATTTAATCTAAAGTATATAGATTATTTTTTAACCCACCTGCCAGCTTATTGAACAACCTGAGCGATGCTGAATTGTAACACACACTCATCGGCGTGCCTTTGAGACACTCAGCTGTCGACCACCTATCATCGCCAACATGTCGCCTTGGCGGGCGCATCAAGGATGAACGTCTTGTATTTCAGCCACGCCACGCGGCTCGTTTGCCCCAGTGCCGTGGACAAGGAAAGACAGGGAAATTTGGTGAGCCACTCCCACTAGGTCAAGTCATTCCAGCCATAACGACCCATCAATTCAAGGTGCTCTGGGCCAGCGAAACAGGACATCACGTCAAACGGCCTATCAATGAAACATGGAAGAATGAGCTTCTTAGTTCAGCATAGGAAATTTAAAGGGATCAGCTAAGGTTGTTCAAATTGCTCCTAGGCCAAGGGTATCATGCCAAGTTTCAAGTTGAACCAGAGTAATTTCCTCAAGAGTCCATCTGAACGGTTGCACTACCAAGACTAGGTACTCAGCCATAACGACTACTACTAGCCTCCTAGTGGTACTCATCGACGAGCATATGTACGAAAAAGGGTACGCCTCTCAGCCTAGCTGTCATCTAAGCCCGCCACAGACTGTCGCTGGTGCCCCTCATGGTCCACCAGCATCTTGCCGCGGCGAACGCCCGTTTTGTGTCATTTACTCTTAAATCCGAAGGGAACTTATGTTGAAGAGTCTGGGTCATTAACAGTGGTCATAACATATCAACACTAGCAACGGATACCAGACATGCCGTAGCCGTACAGCCAAATGTTGTGGGGTCTTTAGTTATCATGTGAGATTTGTTGAAACAAGCCAATGCCCGAATGACTTTCACGACACAATACTTCAGCTACAGGGGCAGAGTGACTGCTGCACATTATGATAACCAGAGCATACCATGAAGACAGACGGACTGTCCACCTGTTGTCCGTTGGAGGCTATGCAAAGCTACCACTAAGAAAAGCAGTGACTGGCTGTCAATTGACACAGAAAACGAGATTAAGTCGGTCCGGTGCGTGTTATACTGATTCATGTGGAAGCTCGGCAAAACATGAGTAACTGGATCTATGTGTGTATGCATAATCTGGCTGGTATTATCACTCTTCCTGGGCAGTGCATCTGCCGTCTTGTCTAAGTTGCTTGGTTTATGCTTGTTTCTGTCTGCTCACATCTCCTGGGGTGTAGTAGTCAACTTTCAGGCCCTTTTGCATATTATTAGGCACCTGGACCGGTCACAAGAGGCCCTGTCTCCCTGTCTTCCTTGCCTGTAAACACCCCCTCACCGGTCAATTTTGACATGTTTCATGCCCGGTGTGCATCCCTGTTCCCAGCTGGTCTGCATGTGTAGATCGTTAGACTGAACTTTACAAGGAGATGTCCTTGCAGCGTTCGCGGCTCAGGGCGCTCCTAGAAGCCCGATCTGGCCTTTGCAAGTGCCGCATCCCAAGTGCTGGCCGTGACAGCATCGCAGTCGCTTCCAACCCGTCACAAGGCATGACCTACCTACTCTTTTGGGAAGGCAGCCGCCTCATGAGGTTGTCCAGATGTGCATGCAGCGGCAGAGGCGCACCTGTGGGTGTTGCTCTTGGTGGTGGTGGTGGTGGTGGTGCTGCTGCTGCATATCTTCAACTATGAACTATTGTCTGCTATTGACTAGTAAACAGCGTGCCTCTCCGTGCTATGGATATCGGATGCTACCTCTTTTTCCTTCTCACAGTCTTTCTCGTTCATATTCCCTTCTTGGCACCATGCATAACTGCCATTAAATGTGTGCTCATCATTGCTAAGTCATGAAAAACTCATCTTTTATGCAACCATCCAGCCTCCTACCTAGGTAGCTAGGTATCTATGCCACCCACACCCTTCCTCGCCTTCTCCTGCTACAGCAAACTTCCGAGCACCGGAGAATCTCCGCCGGGTGTGTCCTGCATTAACAGAGTCAGGTCGTCAAATCCTCCGTAGCCCAGTTTAGGATGACAGAACCGGCCGGCTGGCTCCCCGTTCAAAGACATTTTCAACACGGACCTCAACTTGGTCCCTGGCTCCCTTCTCGGAACATGGTCTCCTTTCCTCACTCAACTTAGCAGACCTTCTTTACCTGATCGGATTCGAAGTGAGGTGGTAGTTGGTTCTATCAAACCAGTGGCTCCTAACAAAGGCTAGCCATTGCCGCTATACATGACCGGTGGCATTCTAAATAGCCCCGGCTAAGATCATCCTCTCCATTGACTCCACATGGTTCCCCTAAATCTGCGCTGACAAACATAGGGATTCTTGAGCGAGTAATATGTGAGGGTTAGCGATGATAACGGTAAGACTGGCTGACTGGCTGCCTCATGTTATTATATTGGTGGACCGGGGGTCGGGAAATTCACGATAATTGGTATTCCCACTTAAGATCAAAGCTTTTCAGTATGGTTAGCAGTCCTTAATAGGTGAATCAACTAAAATCCAACCATTGCCCGACCCGCCTGGACTTACACCCACCCATGCATGCACAGACGGTAGGTCACTGTACGCTTCCTAGTAATGTGGTCTTTAGTTGGCTTATCCCTGATTGGCAAAGTTTTCCTTGTCTTGTAATTTGATTTGATTTGACTTGGTATGATTTGACAAGGAAGGCGTCTGGTTCACCTTTTGCCAAAGTCATCATGAGCCCCTAGATTATCGTAGAACGTCCGCGAGGTGCCTAATCTTCTTTGAGTCCAATGCTCATCCGGGGAGACCCATCCTCTGTTTATCCTCCATGCAAACGCTGTTATCGTATATATCGCGTTTTCTTCGTTGAAATGTTGATGATCGTTCTCCATGCTTTTTGTTCCTCAAAGGTTCGATGGCTTACCAAGGGGAGAAAACAGTATCCCCGCTTTAGTTGGCCCCAATACCCAGGAGATATCCCGTCGCTAAACGCGTTTGGAGGCTAAAACCTCAAACATGAGGAAGAAACAGTAGCAAGAACATAAAATGCGCTATTCCCATACCAAACCCGAAAAAGGGTGTCGCTCCGAAAAAGACAAGATCATTCAAATAATCACCAATGCAGATCTTCATAGTACCTGAGTTTAGACACTGCCCCTGCCGATGGTGCCCGGCCTTCGCTGGCTCAACGCCTCGAGTTCCTCGTCATAAGTGGCGCCCTCACCGTCACTCAAGGGTCCGGCGGGTTCTCGTTTGGAGTGGTCAAAATCACCGCGTTCTGTTGTGGCGAGGACCTTTAGGTCACCGCCTCGAGCGCCCGTCATGGCGTCAGTTTCGGCGCGAGCGTTGTTGATCATGGCTGGCAATTGGCGACGCCGAGCATTGATGAACCAGTTTGAGATTTGATCTGTTGGTGGACATGTTAGTTTCCAGTCTTGACTAGGCTTCTCCGTCCTTGGCTTAGTCCGGCTAAACTTACTCATCTGCAGTCCAGTCTGTCGCATGAGATCTTGCTTTTCGTCCTCGGTAGGGTATGGGTGTTGAAGGTGTGCGACGAACCACGCCCTGAGCTTGTCTGTAGTCTCTTTGGGCAGGTTTCCTCTTCGCTTCCGTTGTTTGTTATCACCGTTGAGACTGGCAGAGCTCATGTCTCCAAATCGAACAAAATCTTGGTAAGGTGTATTATATGTGCCTGGAGTAAAAGGTGTCCGATCGTAGGAGTGAGCGGATCCCGTGGATAGTGACTGATATCGTGTTGGGTGGTGGTAAGGATACCCATAACCGTTTTCACGGTACGGTGAAACGCCAGGCTCAGATATGGGAGTTCGTGAATGTGGCATCGACTGCTGAGGTGGTCGATAGCCGTCTGAAGATGCTGTGCCACGGCCCACAGGTGGTTCTCGTTCCAAAGAACGTGGTGGAGGAAGACTGGGCAGCGTCGGCCGAGACTCTGCTCTCTCACTGACTTCCATTGGGACTGAGTGAGAATTTGACCCGTTTGTCAGAAACGGGCTTGTCCTTGTGTGAGCGGCCCAATTCTCCTGTGACCCCCCTTGGATAGGTAGGTGTGGTGAAATCTGCCTGGGTGAAGCTCGATCGGGACTGTAGCACAAGCGTGGTACTTGGCGTACTCTCTCCGTTTCAACTTCACGCTCCATTGATAGTCTCCTTCTTTTGCTAGAATTGGGTGAGTGTACATATTGAGGTGATGCTGCGGTCAATGGTGGTGCGCCCAAGGGTGGCCCTGTAGATGGCGGCTTGGTATTGAGATCATGTGTCGGCTGGGTCTGAAGTTGTAATTCGGGGAATGCCTGTGAGATATTAGCTAAACAGTAACATAATGGTTTGCTTGCCGAATCGATGCAATGTACCTGTCGAATTGAAGGAAGTGCAACTTTGTCGTTATCAGTCCTCGGTCGAAGCGAATAGTCGGGACATCGGTTGGTTTCCCATGGACGGGGCATGCCGAAGGATGAAGGGTGAGGAGAAGGAGATGCTGTAGCAAGCATAGACATATTGGTAAGTGGAGGACTTGAGTGTCGTGGTTTCGTTTCAGACTGTTTTGACAGTGAACGACTATCTTCCATAACAATGCGGCGAGCAAGGCGAGGAGTGACCGCGCAGCGGTTATCGTGATCTGTTGCCCGGTGTGACGGACAATTCGATTCTCAATTACTGATCAATGATGAATTGTGCCTTGAGATATTACGCAATGTGAAGTCAAGGAACGCTTGAGCGATCGTCCAGTCCGCAACGTTGCTGACCTCATAGACAGTTGAGGAAACAGCAGCGTTGGTGAGTAAAGAGCGAAATCAGGCAAACAGTCTTGAGGACTAAGCCTGGGCGTATTACAAGAAGATAGTGATGAGAGAAGGAGATGGCGGTTTAAGAGAGTAACGATGAGTCGGGGGTTATTTGCCGTTGGTGGGACGCCCAAGCCTTTTGTATATCAGAGATATAATGGCGCCGTTTGTCCTTGATGGTTGTTCCAAATCCCATGTAGTGGGGGCTACTCAACCGTAGGGCAACGCAGACGAGGGAGCCAGGTTAGGAAATGCCAGAAGACACAGGGCCTTAAACAGTCTGAGCGGAGAATTTCAAAGTGGTCGGGGCTGAACTGGAGAAGTCGCAGTATTAGTGAAACCAACTCATCCAAGCCACAGACAACGACGTGGGAACAAAGCGTTGTGGACTGGGATGCCAGGTTCTTTAAAACAATACGGACAGGTACCTCTCCAAGAGACTTCTTTGCCTCGAGGTGTGGAGGAAACAACCTGACGGGCAGTCTAAACCTGAAGGGCTCAGGCATGCGAGCTTGAACAGGGTACACAGGGCGATCAAGAAGCCAGGGGGAATGAAGGACGGGGCAAGATGAAGAAACAAATGGCCTGGCTTGAGAGAACCTAGTGTTGTATCGTTCAGGACAAGAGAAACGTCACCAATCCCAAAACACTCATGAACGGCTTTGACAGGCTCGTGGTGGTTGCTGGGATATGGCCGCTTCCTGGATCAGGGGTGGTTATCGACATGGAGCAGGGACTCAACAAGAGGCCAAGACCTGGCGCCCATGGCTCTTAGTTCTCAATTTAGGAACCCAGTTGGAGAAGCAGAGAAAGGTGACCAGGTTCATGGTGGCTGACACACCATGGCGTGTGATATTGGCAGCCTTTTCGATGTGGAGCGTCAGCTAGTTTTCGCCGCTTCCACCCCCATCTGCATGTCCCTTTTTATGTACATACGTTATTTGTATGGACGATGGAGTCAAGGCGGTTGAGAGAGAACGTGCGATGAATGGGATTGTCCTACGCGAGGACCAGACCGGAGCTTGGGGTATCATTGCATATGCGTCTGTCTTTACACGCGCATACATACCGACACGAAAGCAGACATATGAGTTTGTGGTCATACTTGACAGTACCCTGTCCTGAACCGGCCAGACCACAATTTTCGACATGGGCATAAAATTTTATCCCTAACTGGATCTGCATTTCCTCAACGTTGGTAAGCCTCTGTGGCTTGGCGCTAGATTGCCGACTTTGGTTGTGGTTGTGGTTGTGAACGTTGTAAAAGTAAGAAGCCACTTGCATAGTCTCTCACCACTGCTTGTGAGGGGATCACGAGATTGGAGCGCTCTGACCCAGGCCGATGGGTTTCGGGCTTGTGGTGCTATTAGAGTTCGAGAATGACGGATGCTCAGCGCTGGTAGGTGACATTACGCTTCTGCTTGGCTTTGCCTCTGGCTGATACAGTCCAGCCTCGATATTTGACGGGTGTCATCTCCATAGTTGTTGTGGCTAGGGGCAGCGCTAGAGCGGCTACGGCACCCGCCACTGACAATGGCATCTGTAAGTTGCAGATATGCCATGAATCAAGCGTAATCCTTGGTTCGCTACCGTACCGTCGAGCAAGCAATTACACGTCAGTACCGGGTTGTGGATCGGCGGCCAGTTTTGTAGGCGTCACTATCTCAGGCACCCAAACTGCACAGTAGAGTTTAAGTAAGTGGTCATCGTCGTACAATTGTCATTACCCGTCTGTGCTTCGAGGCTGAACCAAGGGATCTCGCAACTGTGTCCGTAGGTAGGGACCATAGGCTCCCGGCAGTCATTGTGTGTTCGGCAGCCAATGTGGGGTTGTTGAATGTGGTAAGGAATGCCTTGCCTGCTTGCTTGTCGTCGTGTTGTGCTATGTTTGCTTCTTGGATTTCCAGCAATACTGAAAGGGGGGCATAAGCCCACTCATATCACTAGGATTTCTGACTGTGACGCGGCTTGGGCGGGTACAGAGACGGGAGGCCCGTGGCGTCGACGGGCAGTCCAGGCCCAAGTCCCTGGGTCTTGGGCGGCGGTCCAACAAGATCTTAGGATAAACGTCTAAACGCCTCATTGAGTGCAAAGACACGCATATGTATGTGTGTATGCGTTGATAAGTAAGAGATGGGCGACTCCACACCTCAAACTCGTTCAGAGATGCTATTGCTTCGCCTTGTGCTGGTTAGACATCAGCCATGGGCCGGAGAGTTATTCGATCGTACATGAATAGATAAATTATGACAGCTTGCTCGCCCTTGCACAAATCGCAGAACATAAACTCAACAGCCTGTCAACAAAAGCTTTAATGCGATTGGCTTGTCAAGTTATACGATCGTCGCGAAGATCGCACGGCGCCGGGACGTATTAGGATCACCTCCGGAGCCAGGATAGCCATTCTCGAAAGCCGCGATTGGTCCCTTAAGAAAACGGTTTGGAAGGGATTGCAGGGCAGCATGGCATAGTACATGTGCTGCTCGGCGCAGGTGCACTGAAACAGCAGGTATCGTAGCATCTCTAGGCTCAATACGGTCTGCCACCGACGACGGTCAAAGTCATACTTGCTCTTAGCACCTGAATGAAGCTTAAGTTATCCGTTCGAGAACATGGTATCAATTAAAAAGGATTGAACGTTACACCGCACCGAGGCTTGCTGGCGCGTGCCTGTTGGCCCCTGGCGTACCTGATCTCGGCAGATGATTCTCGAGCTTAAACAGGATCATAAACTTTGTTTCTCTTTCCGAGGTGAAGTCTGGAAGGTTTGAGGTCCAGGACCGGCAGGTGAACCGATGAAGTTGCACTCACCGTTAAGGTTGGCGTTTGTTACGGAGACGATATGATGCTATTCCAGGACGGGGGAGCTGATCAAGATTCTCCACATCAAGGTCCACATCACGTTACCTTGCACGGGATTTTGGAATGCATACCGACCTTACCTCTTTCCTTAGGAATACCTACATAAGTACGGCCCCATATAGGTACCTTAGGTACATGCGTACAGTCAGGTAAGTACTACCTAAATGGGGGGTTCTCTTGATTCAGTATAGGTGGCCGAGTACCAGTTTCTTTCCAGCTCCCATCTTGAACAGTAAGGTATAACGGATCGTCTACCAACCCCTACGCCACCACAAGCAAGATTCATGCTTCGAGATTACCTACTGCAAGCTAGCTCACTAACTAACAAACACTTGATTTCATGCCAAGAGGTATGCTGATCAGCACGCCGTTGAGCGGTACGTGCATCGCAACCACCCATCTCATTTCCTCAACGGTCAGTCCATGGACAAGATCACTAATCCAGGTGCATGCAGTTCAGACCACACCGGTTACAGTACCAGGGTCATCGCTAGCGAAACCCTGGTTCTTAAAGTTATTTCCTTGGCATCGGCCGCCCAACTAGACCTCCATCGGGACGGATACAGCTCCTCGAGCTTGGACGTTATTACTTCATCCTGTTCTATTATAGTCACCATGTCCAGGGCTGCGACTCAGGATGCCTGCTAGGATCAACCCAACCAAGCCAAGCTGGATCTGTCTGTCAGAGCTGGTGTGTGCACAAGTCGTCGCCCCATTCTCAAGGCTTCAGACAAGGGTGCCCGGGTACACTTTGCCCACAGGAGTATCCCGACATCTTGAGCTGACCACTCATCTTTCACCTCGGAGTTGCGCCGGGCCTCCTCTTGCCGATCAATTTTTGCCAGACCTTCGGCTATGAATAAATCCCTACGGCAATCCTCTAGTCTATCCACATCTGTCAAACTGCACAACGGAGATGCCTAAGAATCCTTCCGAATCACAACCCTACGCACTGACAGCAATTTGGACGTGCCGGAAGTGTGCACAACACTCGTTCAGGCTGTTCTGTTGGGGTCCCGGTTGCATGCCCTGTCATTGATGGCTATAGAGAAACCAGAATCGGCCTGTATTTCTGTCACGCATGAATTTGAGACATTTTGCTGGATGACCGTGAAGCTTTCCAAGTCATGGTCCAACGGGTCCAGGTCTTTCTTTATTCGCTATGCATATCATTCTTCTAAAGAAGGTTGTTTTGTTCATCGACATTGATCTGACCCACATCGTTGTGCCGGCTATGCAAAGGATGCAGGTCAGGCTCCATTCACACACCTAATGCTGGGTAGGGTCATACCCATACTGTACAAACACCTTTTGCCCATGCGTGGTGGCTGCCTCCTGTCGCACCCCGCATGGCCTTCAGGGCCCCTTCTTAGGTATCTCACCCACAGTGAGACAACCCCAGTTCGGTTGTTTGTTCAAAATCATGTATGCTACCAATCCGCATACCCTCTGTTGTTCGTTCAGACTCTCGGTGTCAACCCCCATAATGGACTGGAGGAATCTAGGGATGCATTCGCAAGATGGGCTGCACTAGGAAAAAAGTAGCCGACCCGGCACCCTGGCTGTCTTGTTCACCCCGTTCTAAAACTCCCAATCACTCATCAGTCAGTGGTCACAGCCATTGACATTTCCATCTCACGGCAGAGCCCGTTGGTCGGGAGGGGCTTTCAGGGCACCCCTGACCTACCAGCTATTGGGAGCTGGCGGACCCGCAAAACCAACAAATCTGGCGCCGAGCAGATCTGGCTTTTGACATATTTTGCGGGACACCCCAGTCTCATCTCTGTGTCACCATCCATCATTTGTCTGTCAACGATCCATGAGAAGGCGTCGCGAGGGAAAAAGTCTCCGTCCATGGACAGATTTATCCTCGACAAAACTCACCGCCTTGCATGAGTTCATCGGCCTTGCCATACCAGATCTAGGACAGTAGCACAGCTCACAGTACATTACACAAGTCCTAAGGTGTCCTTTCCATAACGTGGGGGCGTTCTTCATCAGATGCGCCAAGTCTCCCTAGTGGTTACTACTCCTGACAGCAAAAAGCAATCCTGTCGCTCACAACACCATAATGCGGACTAATATCGCGCCACGGTTCAGGATCCAAAGTTGCCAGTGTCCAACCGATTGGATAGCGTTCAAAACTACGCCGTCGCTTATCTCGCTTTTGCCAGGTTGTCCTTCGTCATAATGACCTGCATGTGCTGGCACCTATGCCATAACAACGGCTTTCTGCATGTTCAAAACGATGAAAGACAAAGATGCCAATTTGATCCAATCTTCCTGCCATTCTTGAATATTCGAGCAAGTTTTACTTTCTCCTGTCTGACGGCGGAATTTCCAAAGCCCGGTTTGTTTTCACCAACACGTGATTACTTGGCCCAAGCCAGAAGACCAGTGTGCCTTTTTTTTTCTTTTTTGGAGAAGACATATGTTCTTCGCAAATGGATAGCCAAGAGTCTTGCAGGCTGTGTTCCTCCCTCACCAAGTACAGTCTCAGGGGACATACACAGACCACTCAGTATACGACTTTGTTTTGTCAAACTGGTACACAAAGAAAAGCGGTGACGGTGGCATCGCCAGTCGGATAACCTGTGTGTCACTGGCCAAATCGTCGAAAACACTGGTTTTGAATCTGATTGCTTGTCTCATATGATCACGCCAACCTCGGAACTCGCTGGTGGCTGAGTAGAATGTTCACATGTCAGTTAGTCAGTATCAATTAATCGCCAATTCGGGGCTACAAAGATTCCGTGCAGGCCATCGCATCTTGTTAAAAACAAAGTTCCCTCTACCTACTCCCATGACTCGTTCATGTCATATTCGCTTGATACCACGAACAGCAAGCAACATGATCCGCGGGGACACTCACCTACAGTTTAAAACATCCGGTACGGTAGAACTGCCTCTTTAACAGGGGCATCCTGGCAAGGCGGGACCCTCAGCGGCAGGCCATCTGAATCAACTGCCACATCGGATCCCCTGCATCTGGCCTCTTCAGCGATATGCCTACTCCGTACAGTTCGTGAATCCATCGTGTGCCCTCCTCAGCGGCTATTGCGTTTTCCGCTACTCTTGTACTCTTCTTTATGATCTTACACGAGTTCGGACAGCTTTGGTCAGACCCTGACCAGCATATCATTAATGCATTTCGGAACCGTGTTGCAACACAAGCCACTTAGTTACTCCTTGTTGTGCAAGCAGTATCACCCCGCCTCGATCGAACGGCGTTCGCCCCGAGGTCGCACTGAGATTCTGTTGAACGATATCAATCAGGATATCAGTGCATGATCGCGGAAGTAGTGGCCTATGGCCGAGGCCTCTTCCTTTCCGTGCATGCATATTACAAGCTGCATAATACCTGTCATGAGACCATCGTTTATGCGATACCAACACCGACTACTTTGGTCGGATGCATTATTATTATATGATGATGATGATGGCAAAGAAGTTTTGCCTGCCACGAAACAGAGGGTAACATACATCGTGGGTATGTATCCACCATAAAAGGCAAGCGATTGGCATTTGATTTTGACCAGGAAGTTGTGGGTGTCTTCGTCCGTCCTCTCACGAGAGTTGCGGTAATTGTGTATTCTGAGATCATACCCCTCCCTTCGCAGTATCATGTCTGGTCGGGATTTTATCAGATCTTTGTAAACTAATCAAGGGCCCAAGTTTCTGTCATTGTTAACATATGAGCAAGCGAACGCCTGATCCTGGCCAACTATGTTTGAGAGGAGACACTAGGTTCATGTGAAGTAACGTGTAACAGAAATAGAAGCAACTCCTGAACAGACAATTAATTGCATCCTGACAAGTTTCATTCTCTTTTCTTTTTCCACTTATCCCCTCCATTTGCATTGGTCATATCCACGTCCTGTCAAAGAATCCGGGTATTATCGCTCGACATGGCCCCGGTCAAGAGTCGCTAGGATCTCGTGGCCTGGTTCTGTTGTATGGATCGATCAAGGTAATTTTGTGCAATTGACTGTCAGGCACCATTCTGGGCTAGGACGATCGGGAAATGCAACGGTGTCGGCATTGTGAAACTTCAAGTTCCATGGAAAGACATATTTTATGCTGGTTGGCCGTTCAGTTAACTCCGTTTGCAACGAAGAGGTTGGTGTGTATCATGGAGGAAAGTTTGCGCCTAGCATATACTAGGCCATCTATTGTATTGGATGTTATACGAATAGCTCATCAGGTCTCGCGAGCAATGCAGCCCAACAATCCCTACAACCCACGGCCAAAAAGCAACTCTTCAGGGTCATATCTATTTCAACCCAATGGTACCCACCGCGATAGTAGCGGTAGAAAGGCGTCTCCCAAACAAAAAGAGAAGCGGTTGAGAGCCATGTTCCTGTGTTTATATTTCCTAGACTGCCTGCTGTCATGCCCCATTGTGCCATGACACGATACCGTACTTTGAAGTGGTTGGCCTGAGCGTCCTGTCAGACGGACACCAAACCCATCTTGAGCCGCCGTGGCCGGGCGTCCCTTGGCCCCAGGCTACGGACCCTTTCCCCGGTTCGGCCTCTTGGTCGGCCATTTTTCTTCTTCAGCCGGTGCTCCGTGCTCCGCGCCAGTCTCGGATGATGGTGATTGATATTGATGAATGCTACGACATCTCAATCCTTTGTTGTAATACATATGGCACCGGCATGTGGGCTACGTCGCCCCTGTTCCCCAAGCACTCAGCTAACTAGGTAGGTAGTTGAGTTAACCTTGAGCTTATGCTGGCCTTGAAAACCGCCATAATACTACTGCATACTACTCTGCAGTTGTATTGCTCAGATATGGTGACAATCACTGTCTCTTCCCCCTTTATAGACTATCCCGAAATCCTACAACCGACAGATATTGTGCTATTCGTACCTGTACAGTAGTTCTACAACATGAAGCATTGCTTTTGTTGGCGAAGCGTTGTTGCGTCCTGTATCTTTCCGCTTTACCACACTCCGTATATCCCCCCCCAGCAAACTCTCCCCTTACGATATGCCATGCACCCACTAACCCACTCGTGTTACCCTCTACCATGACCCGAGGCGTCATTTACATCTCCTGAGAAGGCTTCCTGACTTCACTCCCTTGTCCTTTGTCTGCGTACCGTCACACCGACGTTCTCAGGTTTCTGGAATATCGCGACAAGCCCTCTATTAGGTAGTCTGCTCCCGTCGAGTTCCACGCGCGCATGCAACAATTTCCTGTGACGGTTTGGCTTCGTCGGTTGGCCGCGCGTGAAAACGAGGTTGTCCCGCTGTACACCACGGCATCGGCTGCGGTATCTGGGCTGTTGTGATCCCATCGATCAGGAGGCGTAGAACACTAAGGAAGGCCAAGATAACTTGGCTCAAGTATCACCACTGTATACCAACTTGGTAATTTTCTATCATCCTCAGTAGCAATTGTAGGGTGACTAAATTCAAGAATGTATGACTATCACAGTTGGTGATGATTCACACGGTGTTATTCGGAACGTTTTTCATTCAAGAACACCAGCTGTATTCACATATGGCTATTGGAGTCGCTGTAAGTTATTGTGTCATAGTGTTACGAAATCTCACGATAACTCCGCCATCCATAAATTTATCTATTAAACTCATTTCTCGCACCTCGGGCATACACTGTAACGCGTGGGCACACCTAGTGAATAAGATGGTCCTTTTGAATGATGAAAGCTAAAATGAAGGAGACTAAGAAGAGGAATAGTGAAGCTTTGGAGGACGTCATTGAATGATGATTAGCTGAGTTTGATGAGCAGGTATGCAAGAGTTGTCCTTTGATTTTGTGTGTCGACGTTGAAGTTGACAATGAGTAGAATGACGACCATTTGCTGGTGAAAGCCACGATGTAAACAGACATCAGCGTCCTTGACGATTTCATCCAGCTGTAACTTAAGAAGCAGAATAAAAAGAGAGCTGGAAGGCTTTGGTTTTATGTCTCGTTATCACGAGGACTAGATATAAACTCCCACTTCTATCGCTCTATTATCCCTCCAGAATAAACTCCCAGATCTGATTCGAGATCGATCTATGCATGATACGTAAATCATAACCCGTACGCCCTTCACTAGGTCCTTCGGAACACCTTATTCAAAAGTCCGCCTCCTCGCCCTCTTCGAGTTGTCTCGTCCGGGGATGACACTGCCCTTATTTCCTTGCCCTTGCTTGTCATCTGCGGACTCCCATCTGATGCTGCTTCGTCTCCACGAGGAACTTCGACATACTCGTCCGACTCTCGATTTACATTTGTCCGGTCAAAGTAACTGTCGGCTGCCAATTTCGAATGACCTGGCTTATGGACAGTGGCTTCTGCTTGGGAAGCTTGGCCATCTCGAATTTTGGTCAAGCCGCGATCCAGGTACTCTACCATTTGCGCCTTGGTGACAAAGCTTTCGTCATCAGATCGTCCAACACCGTGAACATCTTGTGCCTTCTTGAAGAGTGCAGGGAAATGATTTTGAAACTCATTCTCAAGGGCCTTTTCTTGTTCTACTAGTGCTGTGGTTCGCTCTTCGTTATGCCCAGGAGATGAACTGAGGTGACGTGTCTGATCCTCTGTTTCCAATCGCGCGAAAAGGGCAGCAAGCTCCCTCTCATTGCTTGGCATGCCTTCACTGATAGGTGCTTCCTTGGAAGGCCCCTTCTCGGCATCACTGTCTTGAACGCGATACACGTGTTTGCCGAATGAGTCACTAAACTCTCGATAATGTCCTTTCAAAATGAAGCATCGTCCGTGCCAGCCGCATGCCCAGAGCTTCTCCAGCAAAGTATCGGCTGAGGGGCACTCCCAGGGGTACTCAAGCCCACGTGAGTATAATACAATACATCTCGCTTGCGGCCAGTGTGAGAATGTCCTTTGACTTTGTGCGTCGGGGAAGGCCCGCTCAATCATATCTAGAGAAGCTGGGCGTAGGAAGGATTGAGGAGCACGCAAATGGATTGCGCCCCTGATGTGCGACCTCTGGAATTCCGTCGATGACCGAAGATCGAGTAAAAGACTCTGACCTGGTAAAGATATGTCCAAAAGTTCGCTTAAATTCGCGGGCAAGATCATGCGGGGCCTTTCGTGAGCATCGGCTTTCGAATCTTCGACTCTCAGAGCTGCGAATCGTTGGGAAAAGGCATCCCTCTCTCTCCGATGATGGAACCAGACTTCAACATGCCACGGTTCTACTCCCAGGTTTGAGGCGAAAAACGCTTTCTGGCCATCGTTGGGTAATGGCTCAGTCTGGTAGTATGCCTCTAGACGTTTCTCCACATGAGGAGAGAACTTCTTGGGTTCTGGAACATCAGAGCCAAACGTGGTACGTCGCAGAGCTTGCTGTTGATTCATAATCATCTGTCTCGTCAGGTTTCCACTACTCCCCAAAGATGACGACGACTGTTGCCTCTGTAGTGTAGTAAGAGATGTTGTGGAATGCATCGGTCTCATGGATCGCTGCGGTAAGCTCTGAGGTGGTGATCCGGGTTGTGATGGCATATGCAAGGGCGAGAGCTGCTGAATGGGCGGGAGAGTACTCCTGGCCACAGGTCCGGTTTGCCTGCCGTATGCAGGATCCCGAAAAGCTCCCATTTGGCCAGTCAACCCCGTAAGTTCTGTAGGTACAAAGGTTGTACCCGAAACACCAGAAATGAACGATGCGCTGTCATTTTCAACCGGATGACGGTTTGCGGGAACCAAGGTCGGCACCGATTGGTTTCGGGGCTTCTGAGTCATCAAGTTATTCGATCGGATGAAAGCAACGAACGATGTTGCATGGTCTTCTGGCAGCAAGTCCCAGATAGAGACTGGCATGGAGACGAGGAGCATTGTTGAGTGACTCTTGAAAACACCCTGAACCTTGACATATTTGGCCATAGCAGGGAAGGCGCCAAGCCATTGCTCCCATGCGTTGATATCAAGCCGCTGGTCATCCTCCAACGCCAAAGAAATCATGACATGAGGAGTATCTTCGTTGGGTTCAGTAAACATGTAGTCATTCCGTGAGACAGGTGTGGTAGAATCAGCCGCCCGGCCAGTCTCATGGGCCATCGCTGGTATCGGCAGTAACTCAGGAGATGGCAAGTTATCGCCGCGAGACATCCGAGACATTTCGATGCTCGGCGCTTTGTGGTTGGAAGTCATCATGAAATGCACAGGGGTCGATCGGGCCTCAAAGTATTTGCCATTGATGGTGATGGGTCGAGGATGCTTTAATCGAGCAAGAACCTCGGCGTGGAGCATAGCAGCGGAGAAGGCTCGGACACGCCACTCCTGAAGGACTTCAATAAGGGCATTGGTGAAAGAGTAACGCCCGGGATCAGGTGCAATAGCGTCCCAGCTCGAAGCTGAGATGGTCTCAGTGATACTGGCTCCGCTGGGAAAAGTTGCACTTGCAGCACCGGCGCAGCAATCTAACAGAATGAGAACATCTGATAGTGACCGTTCGAGTAGAGTCTGAATTGCAGACCACCTTTTCTCGTTAGACGTGTGGTTGTATACGGGTTGAGGAGGGTCTTACTGAAGCCATGGCGAATTCGCTTCACGGGTACTAATAAAGGTTAGACGATCTTTATGAAATGCTTGCGATTAGAACTACTTACGCACACCAGGTACTTTGCCGGGACTCGTCGATTCTGGCATGCCCACCGTAGTAGACCACAAACAATGTATCCTGGGACTCATGATCTTTGATCAGTTGCCCAATGCGCATCATCAACTCCAGATGGGAGTTCTCTGAAGGGATGGCAAATATGTCAGTGTTAAAGCCATAATCCTCACTCAAACACTTTTCAAGGTCTTCTAATTCAGGAATAACGAAGAGATCATCCGAGTTCCAGTGTAACAACAATGCTTGCACTTTGCTGTATCTGGCTGAGGACCTTCCACGATTAGGAAAAGCGCGGGCGGCGGACTGAAGAAGAGTTTAGAGACTGTTCTTGTGACGGATAAGAGAGACTGACATCTTCAAGTTTTTGTGCGAATTGACCGATGTGTTTGACATGAAAACTAGTACGGCTTGTGTCATGAGTTGCAGACCTGGCATAGTAATCTCCCCCACTAGATGCAGCCTAGGAAGTCGCATTTTTGTAAGTCACTGTCTTATGTTTGAACGAAGTAAAGGTCCTGACACACCATAGGAGGGCCGGTGCTTCTTGAACCTGGACCTTCGACAGGTCTTCGCGAGCGTATAGTAACGTATGGTTGATGATCGGCCATGGCGTCGAATGCGCAACTTGTGAATGCACAGGTTGTTTCGCGGACCAGCCAGAACACTCAACCGCCTCTGTCGCAACTTGACTGCTGACTCTTGGTTGTATCCACGCTTTTTGTTGCTAGAATCGAGATTTGGGCAGTTTAGATGTGGTTCTATTGTCTCGCTCCCAATGTGGGTGGGTATTGTGCTCTAAAGCTACAGCTTTTGTCGGCTCACTTGGAAAAAGGCATAGTCGTATCGTACAGCATATCGTTGGTAGTATGTATATACGTATCTACGGTCGAGCGTCGTTTCACGGAGGCAGCAATGAGTATGTAAGAAGGGGAAATTCTGGATTCTGTTGTGGTATTATCATCTCGACGGTAGGAGATTATGGAAGCGGAGAGGGATGATCGTTGGAGCGACTTTCTTCAATTCGCGACCGAGGCGGCGTGTGGCAGACTCAACCGTCCCTTCCTCTCAGGTTTGAAATGGATCGAGCGTCGGTCCCCGAATAAGCTTAGCTCCGAGTCGCTGGCGGTAACCAAAGAGGAAGAGTACGAGGGGACAGGGGCTCGGGTACGTACCTATGCGGTAACACCAGCCAGTGCCTGATGTCCATACAATCCACATGTAATGGGTACTTTATTACTTCTGTCAAGAGCTTTGGCCAACCACTTCAAGCTTCGGTCACCAAACATGAACTGTATTAAAACGCTTAGCCGGCAGCCTGCTTTTTAGATCAATTGAATAGATCGACTTTTCAGCCTTTATTTTTCAATTATCATGACTCTCTGATTTGTATGCTAATTTGTATGTGTAAGAGGGAAAAGGTCGAATTGCCCTTGAAGATCAAAGAGAATTTTGCAATCACGTGGCCTTGTTACATACTGCTGATGACCCTTGCTTATTGACTTTCGCCTAAAACGGCTTAATGCACAGCGCACTTGGCGTTTTAGAACAGTACATGCAAATTGGCCCCAAAACCAACTTCACCCTTTGGAGGACATCTGTCAACCAATTGTCAACCAATTCACACACCGAGCGCGACCACGAAGCAATTCATAAACAAGGCAGAAACATAAAATAATTTTTTCATTCGCTAGCTCATAGCCTATACTAAGCTGAGAGACAGCTTGTATACCTAGGTAAGCAACCCTCGGGGCGCAAGAAGACTTCTGGCATTGAATCAAGCTGCTAAAAGTATTTAGTCTAAGATTTTCTAAATCTATGCTAAGTTTACCTAAGGCTTTTTGTCATTTAGGATCGAGGTCCTAAGTTTTGTTGCATCCCTTAGGCAACACACGCCACAATCAGGAGCAAGCATCAACTACCACCATAATGCGTGAGCGTGTCACGTTTATCCACAACGACTACACCCTTGATCCTGAAGAGTTGGACAACCAAGAAGCTGGATTACTTGGGCCTCAAATCGAGTCGGTTCGTCAGGATAAACTCACAATCCCCTTCGACGAGTTGCCTAGTGAGCTCACCGATATACTTCAAGAGTATGAGGCTCTTCATATCAGATGGGCTAGCCCTGTCCATTCCGAGACACTCGATCCTTTCACTTCACGAATTTCACCAGGCCTTCATGTCTATGTGACTCCAGAATCACCAAACTCATGTAACCCGTAGGTCGTGATCTCGAGTTGCGGCCACTTTAAACACTAACCCAATATCCTAGAACAAAACTTTGTGGCTGGCTCCAGAGGTTTGGACCATTAACCTGTTCAAAGCCAGAGGTGAGTTCCATACGCTATCTAACTAACAAGACGCTCACCATCAACAGGCTTTCACTGAGTTTAAGCAACCAGCTACCTCCACAGCCCCGAACTTCTCATTTCATCAAGCACTGGAAGATCTACACTCCTTCATAACTATTAGCTCTCAGGAGTTCTGCCCTGAACTGGACACCATTTGTAACGCCCGACTACGAAGCTTGTTGACCGCGACTAGCTTGGACTTATCCTTTGATAAGTCTATAAAAGCTCTTGTCGCTTCTGCACAATGGCCTCTTCGACCCCAAACCGTTGCTGTTCCTGCATCAACTGAAAGAAGGGTCGAAGTTGGCATTTTTGTCAACGACCGCTCGCAACCAAACATAAAGGAGAATGAACTTGGTGTCGCTGGCGTTCTATCCGTACTTGGCGACAAGAAAAAGCCCTCGCCAACCATATTCACCTTCCCAGCCCGACACCGTCGGGATGAGTCTGTCTTTACATCTAGATTTCTCACACCCACAGGACTTCACCCAACTCTTCAGCTCAGCTTCAGCTCTAACAAGCCTCCAAGCGCTGAGGGCGAGTGTGTGCCATACGCATTCTTGACATTACCCAAGACCATATTTGCGGATCGTTATCAACTAGGAGACGATTTGTTCTTGGCCTCCAAGAACTTGACAGCTTTGCGATACACAACCCTACCAGTGGACTTGGAAGCACCAGCATATACCACTGAGACATGGGGGTCCAGTATTCTGCTTGAGCTCGCGCCATCCAACTCTGAAGAAGGGCAGCCGTGGAATGTTGAGATCCCTCTTCACCTGCGGTACCTTAAGCCTTCAGTGACTGGCCAAGCCGAGGCCGAGGTTCCCTATCCTGCTGTCTTCTGGGCATGCTCCTCAGGGGAGGAGACGCTGGAGAACCCGTTTGATCGTCTCCATATTGGCTATGACAATCTTTTCCCTCGGGACACTGCCTTCTGGCACGTCACCCCTCAACCAGATGGTGGGAGCAGACTTATGAACCGTGTCACCGTCCCTGTCCTTAAGCTCGAGGGCATAGATACAATCAGGTCAGGCACGGCAATTGCTGTTTCGCTAGGTTTCGCCTGGGTACTGTGGAAGCTGGTCGGTGTTATGCTAAAGTCTGAAAAGCCAGTACTCAAGAAGACCGCCCCAAAGAGGTCTAAACAAACCAAGAAAGCTTGAGGTCAAGTTTCATATTGGTTTGTTTAATCTCTGATGTAATGGTGCAATAGATGAGAATTCAACACTAATTAAATCAAGAGGACTAGTATTTTTCTCCTACTAACCGACTTTCGCTTCTGGTCTTAAACCTGCCTTAGTACCTAAGTACCTATTCGGTATGGCCCAACGTCGACTAAACGCTGTACACGTGACGTCAGACACTCGAGATAGTAGAACGCAACTCGACCACTAGACTGATTGATAGACTTCTTAACTATCTCCATCTCCGTCTTAAGTGACTCTTCGACAACTCATAAAAATTTATTACTGTGAACCTAATTAAATGATATAATTCAATCAAGTTTACAAGCCACCGTATCATCCGCTCTGTGTTATAATAATGCAAATTGATGGCTCCAACACCATCATCAGACGAGTCACCCGCGTCGACTTCTGGCCCGGGCCTCACACGAGCGCCAGACTCACCGCAAAGCAAAATTAGACGAAACGTAGCCTGCATCAGTTGTCGTGACTCAAAGGTGAGTTGTCTCGACTGAGCTGAGTTGTGTATGGTTAATGCTGAATCTGGGCTAGGTGCGGTGTCGAGCGAGTCCTGTCACGGGACAGCCATGTCAACGATGCGCAAAGTTACAAATTCCGTGCGTATACGATAGATCACATAAGAGAGTGACAAGGAGAAGGTAATAATCTGATTGCACTACTACGAATCAACTCTATGTTTTTATCTGAATAAGTGAGTGATATTGACAATATGTAGTAAGCTCGAGCTTCTGGAGCAAGAACTCAGATCCATCAAAGAAGTTGTACAGCCCAAGAGTAACACAGAATCGCCATCAGTTTCTCAAAGAAACACAACTGCGTTTCCTACACAACCATCCCGATTGCCTCCAGCCACAAATGGGGCCGTCTTTTCATTATCAAGCAACCTGCAAAGCCCTCAGCAACCCCAGTCGTTCGTGTCATCAGCGACGTTGCTCGAAAAGACAGAGCCTACAAACCCTCGCATGCTAGGTGGTAAATTGGTGTCTGGACAGGATATTGACTGGTACTTTGAGAAGTAAGGCTCCCCAGGACTGATGCTAACAGAAGTAAGGCTGACAGCTTCAGGTATTTGCAATACTATCATCCCTATCTACCCATCTTGAGGAAGAAAGACCCAGATGAATGCTTCGAAGCATCAACAACTCTCTTCTGGACAATAATATCGACAGCTTGTCGTCGATACGCCAAAGATGAACAACTTGTAACCATACTCCTGGATTCTCTCAACCGCGACGTTTGGGGCCTGCTTCAAGCCATTACATTGGATCTCGAGTCTATTCAGACGCTCTTGATAATCTGCACTTGGCCATTCCCGACCATCAGGTTTGTCACTGATCCATCACCCAATTTTATAAGCAGTGCCCTCAACGCTTGCATGCTTCTCGGCCTACATACTGGCCGAGGATCTCATCCTAGCTTCTTGATTGGCGGGCGCCAGCATATGACATGTACAGATTACGAGGCATCCATAACGTGGGTGTTCTGTAGTATTCTAGCTCAAAGGTTTGTCGGATCTTGCAATGGCAGTGTGGCCTAGATTGCTGATAATGTGCAGAGTATCTACAGGCAATGGGCATCCGCCTCCTTTTCTCCAGCATAATGACACCAAGTGCAAGGATACCATCAAAGATACTCTTGCGCCGGAGTTGCTCACATTTTTTGAGCTACAAAAGTTTTCAAATAGATTACATACAGCCATGTCTGCTCAGATATCAGCAAACAATGGGGTTCCTGAAACCATCGTCAAGATGTGGGAAGATGAGTTTGAGCTTTTAAGACCCCTTGTCACCCGTGTCGAAACAGGTAGGCTCCCGGCAACACCCTTACTCAGCATGTCATTGCTAAAGACCTCCATCCAGACTTTTCTCGTTTCATAATGCTAGTTGCTCAACTCGAAGTCCAGGCTTACTACTATATCTCGCCCCCTGACCAGCGTCCCAATTTCACCCTTAATACTCTCCGCACATACAATACCTCACAGAATCTTATAAACACAGCCCTCGCACTTGAATCAACGTGCCAACTACTTACACACAGCCCCCACTGGGTCTATCGTGCTCTAGTCGATGCTAGCTGCATCCTCCTATCCACGCTCCACTCCACTGCTGCTCCTCAACATCTCTCATCCTCAGACGCTGAAGCTGTTGCTGCGCAGGTTCTATCCCTTCTAAAAACCTGCTCAGTCCGTGATAATGACCTCCCCACACGAGGATCCATCATCCTCGAGACTTTCTGGTCTGTAAGGCATGTGCTCCCTAAGTGGGATATCCCTGTTGGTGCATGGCCGGATCGTATAGGTGCTGCCACATCGTATTGGTGTCTCACAGCCTTCAAGAATGCGTTGCAGGAGGCCAAGAATATCACAGATGGTACACAAAAAGGCATTGATGCCTTCCGTAAGTCTACACTTTTAGTTAGATGTATTGGGATTGCTCACATGTGGCATAGAACAAAGGTTCCCGGGGAACAATAACGGTGATAATAACGAGAGCAATGTCAATGCTAACACAAACATCGATGGCCAAGAACAGACTATGGACGGTGCCATCGATCCCCTCCAGGGAATTGACTGGTCCATGATCATCGATGATTTCGGTTGGATTGGAGAGGGTCCCGTGTTTCTTGGGCCAGCATGATAGTCAAACAAAAAAAAACTTTCAGTCTAGATCCCTAGAGGTATTATACTTACCGCAGTATTTACCCAGATAAACCAAACTAAATAGATTACGTGTGAGCTATCCGGGTACCCACTCAGGATAACGCTGTATAAATTGAGTTAAAGCATGTCACATCGTAGACAAAGATAATTTGAACTTTTGTTCCCATTGTTTATGATCAAGTAGCTAAATACATGAAACTTCAGTACAAACACCAGGATGAAACCTTAACTCCGTCATGCAATCATCAAATTCATCCATGAAAACAATATCACCCATCAGTGCTTCTTCAAACTCCAATTTTTACATGTAAGCACTTAGTCGTAGATATCTTGATCCATGTCATCCAACATCTCGTCGACTGCATCCTCTTCATCAACCATATCTTCATCCTCTCCAAGCTCACTGTCGTCATGGTTGGAAAGCACAACAATCTTGCCATCAATGAGCTCAACACGCGCGGTTTCGCCATCCCGGATGTTGTTGCGCAGGATGAGAATAGCAAGACGGTTGAGAACCTCCTTCTCGATAAGACGAGAGAGAGGTCGAGCACCATAAGCTGGTGAGTACCCACTGTTTCCAAGGTAATCTTTGGCTTCTTCCGACACGTCGATACGGACCTTTCGGCCATTGTCTTCGAGTCGTTTCTGGATCTCGCCAAGCCGAATATCGACAATCTTGCGAATCTCCCTGCGTGTGAGACGGTTGAAGATGACAACCGAGTTGATACGGTTGAGGAACTCAGGCAAGAAGTAGTTGCGTAAGGCAGTCATGACCAACTCGCGAGTACCGGGGTCGACACGACCCTCCTTCACGCCAGGTCGAACAAGGTATTCTGCACCCAGGTTAGAGGTCATAACCACGATGCAGTTCTTGGCGTCAACGACTCTGCCCTGGCCGTCAGTGATACGCCCATCGTCCATGAGCTGGAGAAGGACAGTGAGAACTTCCTTGGCAGCCTTCTCAACCTCGTCAAAGAGCAAGATTGAGAATGGCTTGCGGCGGAGAGCCTCAGTAAGCTGACCGCCGGCATCATGTCCAACGTATCCAGGAGGCGCGCCAATCATGCGGCTCAGTGCATGTCTCTCCTGGTATTCAGACATATCAAAGCGGATCATTGCCTTAGCGTCGTCGAACAGAAATTCGGCCAGGGCTTTGGTCAGAAGGGTCTTTCCGGTACCCGATGGACCACAGAAAAGGAAGCTCGGCGGCTGATTGGGATTACTAAGGCCAGAACGCTGGAGTCGAATGGCGTTGGCGACGGATTGAACAGCTTCCTTCTGGCCAACAACGACCTTGCTGAGCACCTTTTCCATGTGGATGAGCTTCTCCTTCTCAGAGGTACGCAGGCGAGTGACTGGAATACCAGTCCATCGAGAGACAATCTCGTTGATATTATCTGCGGTGACAATGTCGGTGACCATGGCGCCACCAGAGTCCGTAGGGGCAGTAGCGTTAAGAGCGGCGTCGGCAGCAGCTTTGCGAGCCTCAAGCTCCTTGATGACAGCCTCTTGTTCGGGAATGGCACCATACTTGAGATCGGCGGCCTTGGCGTGCTCAGAGTTATTCATGGCATCCTCGAGGCGCTTCTCGAGATCATCGAGCTTGAGCTTGGCTTGGTGAATCTCCTCACTGCGCTTGATCTCGCTCTGATACTTTTCACGGAGAGGCTGTAACTCCTCTTCAACGTTCTTGGCATCCTTTCTAGCTTGAGCAAGACGAGTCTGGGATGCCTCGTCCTTTTCCTTCTCAAGAGCCGCAATCTCGATCATAAGCTGCCTAAGCTTGCGCTCGAGAGAGTCGATAATTTCGGGCTGAGACTCTCGAGCAACACGAACTGCAGCCGCGGCCTCATCGACAAGATCGATGGCCGAGTCAGGCAGTCGACGGGATGTAAGGTAGCGTGCAGCCAGATTAGCGGCAGCTACGAGAGCGCTGTCGAGAATAGTGACTCGGTGGTGACGGTCATATCGCTCCTTGAGACCTCGAAGGATAGAGATCGTCTCAGGGATGCTGGGTTCCTTGACAATAACCTGCTGGAATCGACGTTCGAAGGCGGCATCCTTCTCAACGTACTTACGATATTCAGCAAGGGTAGTCGCACCGATACAGTGTAGCTGGCCACGGGCAAGCATGGGCTTGAGAAGGTTGGCAGCATCCATGCCTCCCTCACCGGACGAACCAGCGCCCATGAGAAGGTGGATTTCATCGACAAAGAGAATGATGACATCCTTTGACTCAGTAATCTCCTTCAAAACACCTTTCATTCTTTCTTCAAACTCTCCACGATACTTGCTGCCAGCGACAAGTGCACCCACGTCAAGTGAAAGGAGCTTGCATGACTTCAAGTTATCAGGAACATCGCGGTTGACAATTCGCTGTGCCAGTCCTTCAATGACTGTGGTCTTGCCTACACCGGGCTCACCGATAAGGACAGGGTTGTTCTTGGTTCGTCGAGAGAGAATTCTGATGACTCTGCGAATCTCCTCCTCTCGACCAATGACGGGGTCGATCTTCTTCTCGCGGGCCATTTCAGTCATGTCAATGGTGAACTTGGCCAGGTTCTCATTCTCCTCTTCAGTATCAGCCGTCTTGCTGTCGACTCGCTTTGTTCCCCGAATAGCCTGCACCGCTTCTTGTACCAGCTTAGGCTTGGGAATGTTGGCCTCTTTGAGAGGTCCTTGGATGGTTGAATCCTCAGAAAGCGCAGTGATGAGGTGATCCACGCCAATGTATGTATCCTTCTGCACCTTCTGCAGTTCCATGGCCTTTCTTAGCACATTGTGGAACTGAGGTGCCAAAGAGACATGCTCAGGTGGGGGGTCTTGACTTGGGAGTCGAACGAGGGTTTTCTTGAGGGCTCGATCGAAGAGTTGAGGATCGCCATGTGCTCGCTCAACGACTTGTCGGAAGAGTGTGCTTGTGGGAGGAGGACCGTTCTGTTGATCCTTTGAAGGGTCCGGGGGAGGGTCGAGTAGAGATACAGCGAGATGGACAGGCGCAAGCTGGGAGTGGCCGTATTGTTCAGCCAAGGCCATTGCATCTTCCACGGCCTTTTGGGCGCGGTCTGTGAAGTCCATGCGGCTATTCATGATTGCGGTGTTGTAGTGAGACTGTAAACGATAGTTGAAATAAGAGAATTATTGTGTACGTATAGTCGTACAGTAGTATTGCCCAATTATTAAAATAGTATGTAAGAGAAGGGCGATGTCAGGTTTTCTGACTTGGGAAGATTGGGTATCGTTTGATGTTGTGGGGTATATCTGCTTGCTGTACTTTAATGCAGAGAAGAAAGGGATCCGGAAGACCGGGGATCAAGAGGTGAATTTATTCACGAATTGGGTGGATCTCATGGAACGATCAAGTCACTCCATAGAAGCATCTGGCGGAGTAGTCGGCCGACATGGACTATCGAGATCTTGATGGTAGGATCCAGCAAGATCAAGTAGCATCGATACAAGCTCATGGAAACCTCGAGCCCAACCCATCAGCTTCTGGCAGCTTCCGGATTTTTCGACGTCATTGGAGCAAGATCAATCCTGGAAGGCCCATGCTGAGAGCTGACCTGATTGGCTATATCGTCTTATCTTATCAGCTGATGTTGTCAGTCTGATGCAGTTGCCAGCTTCCAGATGAAACTGACAGAAAGACAAAGATTTCAATTGCGTGACAGCCCTTGATACCACGAAGCCTAAGGTACCTACTAAGATAAACAATGGACGACAACAGCCAGGTTTGATAATTTAGCTGATAAGTTAAGATGATTGTAGATTAAAACAGCCCCAAAATGAATCGGCTAACTTTTGATTCTACCCTCACGTGACCATGCGCTCCTCCGTGATTGAACCGGCGATACTGGCATTTTTTCCAGTAAGTCTCCAGTATCAAGGCCATCTCAACCTCACAGTGGGCAACCATGAACACGGCACCGACATCTCGACTGGGCCAATTGCCCAGCTACGTAAGGATATGGGTGCGATGCGGTCATTTTGGCAAGAAGAAGGATGGCAGAGGATTTCCTCCACCTGAGGGACATGGGGAGGACATCTGGGTATTTGGCCACAGAAGAACAAACCAGATTATCTACAGCTTTGATAAGACGCTAAACGTGAGTTCGATTATATGAATTTCCTAATAAGCTGCATAGATGTGCTAACTTGATGTCGTAGGGATTCCACGATCTTAAGCAACTCCCATTCAATGGTAAAAAGACAAAACCCGCCAAACTTCGAAAAGACTACTGGTCTCCCTTCGCGCACATCTCCTTCCCCGCCGGACAAGGCTCCATCGGTCGATCTGTCTTCCAAAAATTGCGCGAGTTGAAGCACCTGCACGAGGTAGCATGGGACGACGACTTCCGATATAAGAACCCCGAAGAGTTCAATGAAGCCGACCGCAAGCGAGTGGCCAAGCAGCAGGAGAAGGGCAACATGAATCATCGCCCCATCCGAACAAGAGAGGAGCGCGGCGTTGCTCTCAACGCCCAGAAGCCAAACTCCATTGCCGACATAGCATCTGTTCTCAGCGGCGCTGGCCGCGGCAACAAAATCGTTCTATCAGAAGATGCCGAGGGTGCTGAGAAGAAGCTTTTGGATGTCAAGGTAAACTGGGCGAACGATCAGGACAGGGAGTACGCCCAGAAGTGGTCTGCAAATGTTACACATGGTCTGTTCGAAACGCCGAGCTACATTTCGAACGAGCCCGAGAAGAAGGAGGAGGAGAAGGCACCGGAGCCATTGGCTGAATGAAGAACTCAAAGAGAAGATTGAAATGAACAAAAAGTTTCAAGAAATGGCATAGAAGGTTTGGTTGGAGATTGAGTCTTCCGCGAACATTCAGGCCCTCCTACTTCAGTCATTATTATACGTGTTCCACCTCCATTGTATAAAATGTGTATTTTGGACTCCATCAGGTTGGACCATATGGAAAGGTGTGCCATTGAGTGTCTGGAGACTTAAAAAGGACATTCCTCAGACAGCTGGCAAACGTTTGTAGATGAAGGAGCATGTATATATTCATCAGGTGGCGTGGTGCCAAAGTCGCTGTACGATAATAGCTGTACCATCAACTAAATCCAAACACTCATAAATCATTCATTACCCCAGTTCGTTACGAGGTGCAAAAGTCCAATCTGATATAGGTCGGAAACGCCAGAACGGTCCAACCCGTGGAGTAAAAAAAAAGTAACCCCTGAAAAGCAGAGCGAGCACATAGCTAATTTAATTTTAGATAGGTAGTGCAAACTGCTTCAGGTACTCATAATCAGCTACGTTGTCCTCGACCGTCTTGCGGATAACCTTTTGCGCCTCAGGACCATACTTGGCGGTCCATTCCTTATCTTCTGACTCAGTGGTCATCGTCTTCTTTAGTTAGCAATGTCAGCCTTTTTTTTCACCCTACCACAAGAAGCGCGAACAAACAGTGGATGTTGTTGCAGACCAACAGGTGGAGGGATAGTGAGGAGGGTGCGATTATAAGAAATCGTTTTAACGTACCTGGTGATGAGTACGGGGCCTCAGAGCCGAGCTCTTGATAGCATCGTTATGCCAGCCATTCCATTTCTGGAAGGCAATGGTCGCATAGTTGCAATCTTCATCATTCCACTCGAGCATCTCGGGCTTGAAGTCAATTCCTGTCTTCTCGCAGTAGAGACGAATGGTCTTGTCGGGGTTATCGAGAAGATCATCTGCGTCGATAACAACGAGGTTGTCCTTATCAACGATGTTCTCCTTGATCAGGAAATCAAAGAAACGCACGAGCTCCTTATAACCGGCCTCATTGGGCATGAAGTCATAAAAACCAGTGACTTCATCCAGAGGCGGCACCGTGCAACGGTAGTATGAGGGGATAGCTCGGCGAGGGTGGCGGATGAGGAAGGTGAATTGGAACTGCTTCAGGACCTCTAGTGGCAAAACAGTTGGGTTGCCGGGCTCTTCCTCGCCCAGAGACGGTGCAACCTTGGTAGGCTTGTTGTCTGGGGCCATGAGGTAGTAGGCCATGTCCTTGATGAAGATTCGCTTGCCCTGGTAGGAAGTGTTAGTACATTGCATCAATTGATGAGTCTCTTTCATGGCGCGGTTCCCGCCAATGGCGAAAGGACGATAAGGATACGACATGTAACATTGATTGCATGTTCATGACCATCATGCGTCAATCAAGCATATGCTGCAGATAAAAAACTTGGCCGTAGCACATGTTTATTGTTTGGCTTGCAGTTCCCCTCATTCGACAAGGCGGGGTGTGACGGGGAGTTCGGGGAGTTCGGACGGTCGCATGAACCATGAGAAGAATGAAGGAGAGGTTTATACTAACATCTTTGCCCGCATCCATGACCTCGTTGAGGACGTCTTTGTAGGTCTTTTGCGAGAAACCACTCTGCTCGCGAGTGGCAGTGTCGTTTCTGAAACGATCACTGAGGATCTCAGGACCATAGTAGAAGGCATCTCCAAAAGGTTCGTGAACGCTCTCTAGGATATCGCGGCGGGCCATGAAGACCTGTCAATTGACCAGAGTTAGCATTATGGCAGGGAGCGCAATCATGGCAATGTCAACACTGGGAGACGGCATGATCTTGAGATTTCGGGGGTTCAACATACCCGCTCAAAGGCCGTAGAGCATGCACGTGGGTGCGTGGCAGTAAAGATAGGGCGGAGCGCCATTTTGGGAGAAAGAACCAAGAGGAAAAGGGAGATATAGCAGATAAGTGTTGTCGCTGCAACATTAAGCTGGAGGAAGAGCAGTAAGGATGAGAAGAAAAGTAAAGCTGCAGGGACACGAAACAGCAGATCAAGCCATTAAAAGGTATTCGAGACGCCCAACGTACAGTACCTGAGTACCTACTCACAGAGTTTGCTGGAGAGCTTCCGGACCATCGCCCGATGGTAATTGTTGAAGCGATGGTCCGTAGGCTATTACTAACCTGGTTAGATCCTCCCACCTTGAACCTGGGCGTGTGGCCCATGAACGACCCTTAGTGGTCTCCCTTTGAGTGTTGCGCATGCGGCGTGTACGTCATGTTGGTCGATAGTGGTCTCCGCTGGGGCAACTAAGACGAGATATGTCTCATGTATCTGAGTTTTCTCGCTCCTCATTGATGCTTTTTGAGCCCATCCCACAGTCCCCCCAAGGCTTTATCGGGCCCTTCGTTTTTGTAATCCCTGCCCTTAGTGCCCTTGCAAAGCTTTCCGAAGGTCAATTCCTCCAACTTGCCCCACGCGGCTGGGTCAAGCCTGATCCAGGCCAATCCTATGAATCTCAAAAAACGCATGTCTTTTTCCGTTGCTGTGAGTTGTGTCCTGCAAGTGCCTGAAACGGATTTAATGGCGTAAACTCAACATTGGCGAACATGTTCGCGTATCCCGGGTAGTGGGGATTTCTCATGGGTGTCACCCTGCACAAGAGGACATGGTGGCGATGGTTTTGTGCAAGTATACATGAAATGCCTAATGTAAATGTGAGACGTTGATAAGCGGCCGATATTCCGTTTACAAAGCTTTTGTCTTTGACGTGGGACGGCCCGATGGCGGTACAGAACATACAGTGTGATCTTCAATACGCCCAGGCCCTGCTATAGAAAGACCTGTCAGGGCGACATTAGAGAGCACGCAATCAGCCCCACTAGACTCACGGGGAGTTCCCCAAAGCTTCTAAAGCTTTGTTCTGTTTCCACGGGGAGTTCGTCGCGACTCGTCATGCTGGCCTTTTACATCGCGTGTATGCAAGAGGTGCTGCTAGTCGTCAAAGTGAAGGCATGGATATCATGGAATTGGTGAATAATTCGTTTGTTGCTTTTGGTAAAGTTATATGTATCTCTCCCAGCTTCCAAGCCACCTCCAACTCTCGGCCACGCGACTGATTTTTTCCAGCGCACCGTTGACCCGCCCCTCAGGATCGACATACTTGTGACCTTCAAATTCAATGAAGAAAATGTACTGGAAGGGTTTCACGAGGCTTGGTAGAGTGTTGATGCTGGTCAAGTTGATGTCGAATTTTCGGAAACAGCTCAGCACATCCGCCAAAGCGCCAGGTGACGTGTGAGGTACTGTGAAAGAGACAAGCGACTTGCTTCCCTTCTCAGCAACAGCCTTTTCAGTTTTTTCAAGGTCCTTCGGGCCTGCAGCATTTTTACCAATCACGAAGAAACGGGTCGTGTTATCCTCTCTGTCCTCAATCGATTTTCCCAGAAAATCGAGACCATGAAGTTTAGCGGCGAGCTCGCTTGAGATGGCGGCCCAGGTACCCGTCGTGTCCTTGCTGACAATTTCAGCTGCCTTGCTGGTTGAGCTGACCTCGAAAATTTCGACACCCTTGAGATAGGTGGAGATAAAAGCGGTACATTGGCCAAATGCTTGGGGGTGCGAATATAAGCGTTGAATGTGCTTGAGGCTCGCCAGGGGCCTGGACCGTGGTTTTGAAGGTGACGGGTCTGTGGCTGTCGGGGTGCAAGTACCGGATCCTTCAGCAGTGTCTTCGACAGCTGGCACAGGGCTCTTGTGACCAACAAGGCAATGGTGAACGTCCACGTATGTCTCGCCATCTACAGTGATATCCGGATAATGGTTCGTTCTGTCAGCCAGGTTGTCCAAGGTGAAGCTCACAGAACCATTGGTGGAGTTCTCAAACGGCACAACACCAGCTCGCACCTGGCCACTTTGGACCTGGTCAAATACGTCTTTGCCAGGAAAATCAGTACGGACATCCCGGCTGCGATGTATTGACTAAAACGTACCATCGATAGTAACTGCAGGGGAGAATTCCCATATTGACTCAGAAAAGGCCTGACGGACAGCCTATGGAGCCAGGTCAGTCAAGGCTAGTGTCATGCGGTCGTCGCTATAGCGGACGGCTATAGGATAGGCTTTACCTGGTGGGTGTATGAGGCCACTGGGCCGAGGAAGCTGACAACAGGTTTGTGTTGGCTGGCCATGATGCCTTTGTTATGATCGGTGTCACCGGATCGACTGAGATTTTTGATGCGACGTCAAACGGAATTCTGGTGCAGCGTGACTACACTTTCAGCCCCGAGCCTTAGGGTTATTCGTACACCAAGAATGGTATGTCTCTGGGAATGTTATGTTGCAGTGTCTTGCTTGAGAATGAGGTTGTCACCAAGCTGTGAGAATTGGGATGGGATGCAGTCAATTGGCTCAGTGACGAAACTTCTTAGAGGCTATTCCGTCTTTGCTCAACTGTGGGTGTCTTCGACTCCAGCTTTTGCCTGTCTTCAACCCAATTGAACCAAAAAAGATATTGGCGATGTCGTGATTGATGTCGTGATCGTGGGGGAAGAATGAATTCCCTCCCAGTTGTGTGATGAAAAGTTGCAGGGTACAGCACTAACAGTTTTTTAGACGGGCAAATACGGCGTTTGAGATAGTGAGCCACTTGGTTCATGCGGGGTTCAACTGGCCACTGCGAGATCGGTTTAAGGAAATGTTGGTTTTGGCTATGGTAGGAGAATAAAATAATGAGGTTTCTGTGAAACGGGACCCTGCCTGGTATGAAACTTATATAAAGATCAGAATCTGATATTTCCATGGAGGTGAGAAAACAAAAGGAGAAAAGGTTAAGTCATGGCGTTTTCTTTTCTTACAACGTCCATAATTGTATTATACTGGGGCTAAAGCCGACATCGCTGCCTCTGGTCACATTACAGTTGAGACTACCTTGGAGAATGGCAGAAAGCTTAAGGCTTTAATCTTAAGTGAAGAACGGCGATACATATGAAAGGTTCGATTTATAGTTGTAAGTATTTGAAATGTCTCCTATGAGCTCTTCTTTGATAAGACGGTTGATTAGACCGACTTGACCTAGGGTAAGAAAGTGAAATACATAATAGTTTATATGCTGGCTTACACAAACACATAGACTTGTATCCTAAGTGGTGAAAAGACGTGGCTGAGTTACATAAGACTTAATAAAGGTAATTTTAATATATCAAACTATTTGAATTTGCTTAATAAAGAAAGGCATGAGCAACCTCATCTCAGCAATATGCTATTGATTCAAATCATGTAGCAGGATGATATCGCAACCAATGACACAACAAAACCTTAGCCCAGTCATAATCGAACAGAACAGTTCATATTTAAAATTATTCTCCTATTTCTCAGCTCTTCGTTTATCTTACAAATTGATCTGCGAAGCTTGCCCCGAGTCCAATAGCTTCATAGTGCTTTCGTGCCTTGCCCAACTTGCTGAGAACATCTTCCACCCCAACAGGATTGCCATCAGGGTCACCATAGATATAAGCTCCGGTAACATGGAAAATAGTCACCATCTCCTTCACATACTCCGGAACGTCGAGAGTATGAATATCTCCAGGAGGTTCAAAGGCATAACCGCCCTCTGTCGCCCACCACGGATGTTCATGGTAATGCCAGCGGCCCTTAAGAACTATTGCGTGCACGCAACCAGCGTGGCGATGGCGCGAGAGGATACCAAACGTTTCGGAATTTCCGCCACTTGATCATCTCACCAATCTTCTCTCTAATAATTTCTATATTACTTGTCTCGTGGGCTTCTCCTCCTGCCATGAACAGCGGGAAAAGAAGGATGCATTCCACGAGGCAACCCTCTGACGCTTGTCTGCTAAGCTTACAGATCAACTCTACACAAGCTTTCAGCTTCGCTTTCAAAATGTCAGAATAGTTGTTAATGTAGCGAGAAAGGGTTCGGTAAAGATGAATGAGCGCCGCGTTGCGATAGGCTTCACCAAACAACGCTCGCGGTGAATCATCGTGGCCTGAAGGGCAAACCCAACTCTGGAGTTCACTTTCTATCCGTTGTGAACGTTCAGCAAAACTATAACCACGGGTCTGTGATCCCAATTTTGCTTCAATGAAGTCGGCATTCAGAATGTTAGTCTCGGAGATGAGATAGAGTATCCGCAACGCAAATCCAAAATAGGGATCTGCAAGCGTGTCATCCTCTGAGGCCCAGTAGAGCCCCCTTATTTATGGACGACACTCCATCGAGACACTCCTCATGATATCGTGATAGGCGAAATTGCGGAGAAGCCACCCCCCTTCGAAAGTAGCCTGAACAGCTTGCTTCGGATCTACCACCGCGAGAGAATCCTCTGACTGCCAAGCTAATGCAGCAGCTGCGCCTGCCAAGTGAGGATACCAGGCATCGGTAGCCGATATTGACTCCATAGAGCAGAGGACCATGGTCACAGCGAGGCACATCTCAGTTGATAGCTCAGTCTGCTTCATTGACTTTTGAAGCTGAGCCAAAGCATGTCCACGGTGCCTTAGCGAATCTGCTCTGAACTTCTCATCACGTAATGCTAAGTGGGAAGAAGCCCATGCTGAGACGGCATACATCAGGGCAGGGCATTCGAACGCCATGGGAATGATAACTTTGCAGGTAAGCTGATGAAGTTATCAAGTTTTCGGTGCAGATACCAGAGAGGAAACAACTGTTTTCGAGATTCGTGGTCAGTAGAAACGCAAATGTCACCGTGTAGTAACGCAGCATCACTCGTCTGCTTCCCACAGGATTTTTCGAGTTGGCGTCACCAGGCTCCAGCGATAGTCCAAGAGGTTGGCATAGTTGCGTGACCTCTTTGATTTGCTGGCCTATGCTCTGGGTTCTCACAACTAGGTACTGTCTTTGCCGCCCCAGGTAACGGTAGCACTGAGCGTGGAGGCTCACGCTTGCATACTAGGTTGAGACGCAAACAGTGACTGCAGATAGGGCAAAACTGATCGCATTTCTTCTTTCTGGAGTCGATTAGCATAGCGACCTCTCTGATACATGAGACCCTTGACATACCGTTGATGATATGTTAGACATCCACGCTTCTGTTGAGTATAGCCACCTCTCTGAGTTGAAGCTGAAGGTGGAGTTCGAAGTGATTCGTTCATGGGACTCAAAATCTTGATCCGATTCTACTCAGGAGCCTGAGTAAACTTTGAAATCACAAAGAGTGCCATGGGCGGTGATATGAAGGAAGATTGAAGATTGAAAGCTTCAGGTCACATTCCGTTATCAACGACACTTATGCACGGCGCTTGGGGCGGGAGAGGCTAATCTGAAGATAGTAACGTGGGGTTATCCGGGGAACCTAATCCTGGGGTAGATCGTTAGCCGAGCTTGTTAGTGCAGATGTCGAATAAACGACGAGTCAGAAAGGAGCAGGCATAGGGGAAGGTGTTGTATTACTGCAAACTTTATTGAAGTTGTTAGCTATCTTGGTGGCTACAGCCATGAGCCATGGGCCACACCAATCTCTTTTCTCAAGAGGCTAGGGACCATAGAGCTTAGACAGACTGATAGCCATTTACAATACCTAAATGGACATCAGGAGGGAATTTAATGAACTTTTACAGCAATTAATGAACTACCTATTTTGAAGCATGATTAGAGTCGCGCCCCTAGAATATAAACAACCTCAGACATCACATATGGAGGAGACGTTATGGCATGGTCAACATGGATATCCGCAGTTTCACCTAGGTTTCCCAAAACATTCAAGCCCAGATCAAGCGCCTTATCCACGATCTGGTGGCACAGTCTTATATTTGCCGGGAAGGGTGTTTTGGTGAGACGATCTTGAACGAACTCATCAGCCAAAAAAGACCACGCCCACGGATATCGCCGACAAATTTCATATGTCCAAGATTTGTTCTCAAGAGCCTCTCCAAGACTTTACCCATTTCTTGGACGTTAGTTAGAATATCTTCGTCACGAATGATGCGTCGAGCCTCAAGGGCTGCAGCACAAGCCACTGGATGAGCCTGTTGAGAAAATCAGCCAGTTCCAAGTCAACTTCTTGTAAGATAAAGCTTACCTGGAATGTCTGTCCATGGCCTAATCCCCCAGATCTGTCTGCGAGGGCGTCGAAAGTCTTATTGCGAAGCAACACGCAAGATAGGGGAACAAAACCTCCACCAAGAGCTTTGCCTATCATCTGAATATCAGGCCCTGAAATGCCCTCCTGTTCCCAAACATGCATAGTGCCGGTTTTTCCCATACCGCATATAATCTAAGATATATTAGCAATTATGGTTGTCTGTACAATCAATAGTAGCTCACCTAATCCAAAATTAAGAGGACATCATGTTTGTCGCAAATCTCTCGAACAGCTTTGAAGTATCCAGGCACAGGAGGAAGGCAACCTAGAGTAGTTCTACTGACAGTCTCAGCCACAAATGCAGAAACGTTCTCCGGTCCAATGCAGAGAATATCTGCCTCCAGTTGATCTGCCAGTCGCTTGACATAATCTTCGTCGGATTCATTTCCCTTCAGCCTATAAGCGAAGCAGGGGTCAACGAAGCTGACATTATGAGAGAGCCAGTGGCGGTACATGGCCCTTCGAGATTTGTGGCCAGAAACACAGAGTGCTCCAATCGTGTTTCCATGATAGCTCTGTTTTCTTGCAATGACATGGTGCTTCTGGGGCATTCCTTGCTCGTGCCAGTATTGTGTTGCGAGCTTGATAGCAGCATCGGTGGCTTCACTTCCAGAGTTGACGAATATGGCCTTGGACAGGCCACCGGGTTGCCCTTGCAGAAGCATCGACGCAAGCTCCTCGGTTATATCGCAAGTGAAACGTGCACCAGAGTAGAGATACGAAGACTGGTTTATCTGGATCGCGACCACTTCAGCAATCTCTGGACGTCTCATCAACTCTCTTTCCGCCCTACTTGATATCTAGAATACTTTAGGCGACTTCGTATCACCTCCGAACCAATGCCGGACTTACCTACCATGAAGCCCCTTCATGAAATCCCGCCATTGGCGCCGGGTGAGCTTCGTAGCGGCGCCAACGACGTGGAAAGGGCCAGACTATCAACTACTGACAGGCAAGGTTTCTCCACACTTCCCCGCGCTGCAAGCCTCCATATACCGGCGATAGGTAAATTGATAGCCGTGTCAGTGAAGACTACCATGTTACCTATTAATGGTCGTATCAAACCAAGATGAGGGACACCTTTCGCTATCGACTTGGCCTATGTTAGGTATTCATGAAGATACCTACTTACCTAGTAGGTGCCTTATCTACCTCAGTACCTAAGGTACTAAGGTAGTCTTATTAGTGCATTGTGACTTCCTATTGGTCAAGGTACCCTCCTCCCATGCCATGGTCGCTTAGGGCGACTTATGTGGTCGGTACCTACTAGGTAGTGATATAGACGTTCTTGCTTAATATAAAATAAGCAAGAAGGTTCCCCTTTCCATGTCTTGCAAAACACTCTTATTCTCTTCTTAAATCTTTATTAGATCTTTTCTCGTTAGTGCATCAATATTCATTCCAGCCATGTCAGAGTCTATCCTCTCGAGTCCGGGGTCCCATCTTCTCAAAGCCAGGGATAGGCAAGAAAAGTCCCCAAGCCATCTTGGTAAAGTTGAAAGCATTCGAAACGGTAGCTCCGATACCTAAAGAAATATAATACAGACCGTGGCTTCAAGCCTCGGCACTCTCAGATGATAGCCATAGGAGGTGCCATTGGGACCTCACTGTTCCTAGGAACCGCCCAGGTTCTTCGCATTGGCGGTCCTCTGATCCTTCTGATTTCATATGGAGTGTTGTCTATCCTCGTCTACTGCTTTGTTACTGGAATCGCCGAGATTGCAACTTATCTCCCTGTTCCGGGAGGCACTATGGCCTACTACGGACACAAATATGTGTCTCACAGCACGGGCTTTGCAATGGGATGTCGCTACTGGTACTCAATTGGCATCTTGATCCCCTATGAATTCGTCACTTCTACACTTCTCATCAGCTATTGGGACACTGCGGTCAATGGCGCCGTGTGGTTCGCCATCATATATGCTCTCATCGTCATTGTTAACCTCTTCCCGGTCAGAGTCTTTGGAGAGTGCGAGTTTTGGAGCGCAGACATGAAAGTTCTCCTAATATTAGGCCTCATCTTTCTCTCTATTGTGCTGTTTTTCGGGGGGAGGCCCTGATAAAGATGCTCTCTACTTTCGATACTGGGAAGACCCTAGTCCAGTGAACACTTATATCGTGGAGGGCGATGCCGGACGACTCGTTGCACTCCTTCAGTCTTTTGTTCTAGCATCCTTCGCATTCGTCTTGGCTCCCGAACGACTCATCGTGACAGCGGGCGAGATGCAACCGCCACGCTATAACCTCCCCCGAGCCACTCGATGATACATTTGGCGCCTGAGCGTTCTTTTCATGCTCTCCATCTTCGGAATTGGTGCAATCTGCGCATCAAACGATCCCCGACTAACAGCACCTGTAACTACGCGTTCACCTTTCATTATTGCCATCAAGACCGCCAGCATCCCTATCCAGGATAGCATCGTCAATGCACTGATCCTCCTTTCAGCGATCACGGCTGCGAACGCATTCCTCTACTCTGCCTCTCGGAATCTTTGTTCACTTGCAAAGGTCGGAAATGCACCTGCAATATTCAAGAGACGTAATAGATATGGCCTTCCATATTTTGCAGTATTGATCACTGCCTCCCTCGGATGCCTAGCATACCTCAGTCTGTCAAATAGTAGTCTGACGGTCTACAACTGGCTAATCCATCTCACCAATACCTCCGGCTATATTAGTTGGATCTGCTGTGGTATAATTTACGTGAGATACCGCAAAGCCATCACTCATCATAAGTTGGAGTCCCCTTGTCGCTCCCGTCTCTAGCCGAGGGGCATGTACTTTAGAGTCATTGTCTCCATCATTCTTTTACTCATCAACGGATTGTCTTCTTCCCTTCACAATGGTCAGTGGGTGATTTTTTCACGGCTTACATCGGCATCCCAGCGCTTCTGCTCATCTACTTTGGCCAGCGACTGTGTTATCAGGGAGATTGGTGGGTTACAAATCCTGAAGATGCTGATATGTATGAAGGGATGGATAAAGTAATGGCTGCAGAAAGACCACCGCCCGTTAGGGGCAATATCACTCGGAGACTGTGGGCCTTGGTAGAATAATCTTTGAAGATCTGCCCTGGTCCTGCTGCACAGTCCTTAGGGAGCAAGAAAATTTCTGACCCTAAGCTTGGATGCCAAAAATAAGTAGTCTAAAGGTCTCCTAAGTTTAATATAAGTTTATATGCGTATTTTTGTTATTTAGAAAAGAGGTTTCAAGTCGTCCTGCCTTCCCTTGATAGTCTAAACCGATATTACATTACTGGAACAAGGTTTATTTTCCCCTATGACTTTCTATATCGACCGTATTAGACCAGTTATATATATTTGAGAGTAAATAGTTCAGCTTTCAGGGGTTATAGAACCGACATGCAATAGCTTATGGTTATTTTTCTCGTTGAATACCAGTCCAACAGATGAAAGACTACTCACCTCTAATTAAGATACCAAGAATACTTAATCCGAGGTCGTACGAAGTTATGCCAAACTGACCTAACTCATATTATATTTACCTAAGTCTTTTTATTATTTAGGATACAAACATTAGATTTTCTTGCCTCCCTTGGATCTATGCATTGACCGTTTGGCCAACTGCAAATGCACCGTATATTGAAGGACCACCCCCTTCAATGTTCGAACAATGCTGGTGAAGATGGATATGCCGAAGGTGATGTGAGGGAGATGATGATATGCTGGCTATTAATGCTAACTATATCATTGACGCTTGTGCATAGTACCCGCAGGGAGGCGGGATGATACTAGTAGCATGATTACAAGCATTGCAAACAAATCGATCGGATCGTAGGGCCGGGTGACAATTGATGTCCATGTACGCCTGATAATCCTTGACAACCTCCTTATAACCTTGGTCCCTATACGTCGTATCGACTCCTGAAGACTCATATATACTTTGAGATGCCTCGATCTTATTGTTGGAACATATAGGACAAAGCTCTCAGGAGTGCGTGGGTATTGATATTAGATCGCCCACTTTCCGATCAACAGAGAGTCCAAGCGTAGAAAGCAGGTACGGATTACGAGGCCACTTACGATGACGACGGGAAGCTCCTTGACCATACTATGGACACCGTACAGACAGTGGTTCTCAGTGAGCTTAACCGAAGCGTCGATTTCCATCAGGGGGTAAGGCGTCTAATAAGTGGTATTGACTGAAGCAATGTGATTACTGTAATGGATGGATATAAGCATTAAAGTTCACAAGTTATACATGTGCAATATGCATACCCCAGATAATACGAAGGAAAGATAACGGGGAACAAGCAAATGAACGATGCCGAAATTAGAAGTTCCCGACCACTGATAGCTTGCTTTGATAGGCGATTAGGTGTGGGAAGTGAATGCGAATGTGGACATGGCCTGACAGGCTCCATTCCTATGAGAGGTCGGTAAGCACGTGGTAAGCAATTAAGTTACGGCTAGCGACCTTACCTTTCTTATGCAAGCTGGGGAGAAGCAAGTCACCCATTTTAACTCAATCAACCACTATAAATCAATAGCTCGTTCAACATTTTTCATTCCTGAGTTATTTATCGAACCTATTGGGGAATATTAGTAACACGTTGTTGTTATTTCCCTGCATCAAACTACACAATCCGCAAGAAAACAACTGGACAGCGGAGAGAACTGCGCTCTTTTAACTCGGACGGCGTCATCCGAGTGGCCCCGGTCGAAACACGGTCTGTTTCGTCAAGGACCAGCAACCGACCTATCAAGACAATTTACAGGCGCCTCGAACCCAGCTGCCAGGGTCTAGGCTCACTTTGTTTCATGCTCCGACACTCCACGAATCAGCAAGCCAAGTTAGAGGTTGTGTATTTGGTGACGGTGAGTTACACTCAAAGACACAATATCTGTCGCTGCCCGTCTTTGTGCTTCAGTTTCAAGTTGTGATGGTTCTCGTCATGGCGCTAATATCGTCCGTCTATCTTTGGAAGACTGGCACGACATGTTTCGTGAGGGGAGACTGTAGAACATACTTGAAACTCGCTCGCGCGCAATCATTGTCAGCAAAAGCCCTAGCCTCATCTCTTGTGCATGAAGGCGACCAGAATTCCATATTCTATGCACACGAGACTTTAGCGGCGGCTCTGCCCTTGTCTTTTCGTCACGATCAGCGTGGCATGTGGAGCTCTTTTTCCCTCTGGAACTCTGTAACGACGCCGCGCGATCAGATCGCCCATTCCATCATCCCTTCCACCTGGTCTGACTCCGGGGATTGCTTCGTGTTGACCTCTTTTAATTGTTCATGGTGGAGTTTTACCCGACTCTCGGGCCATCTAGCATTAGCAATTGCTCCTGTATCATGGTGTCGGGCAACACTTCAGGTCCTTCACATTAGCGAGTCAGTAGCTCATCCAGCCGTCCGGCGTCTATTGATTCGTGAGCCTCCCATCCATCACGGCGTAATTATTAGCCTACAGGGGCCACATCTGACGC
>JABSSZ010000513.1:0-69855 GCA_013755755.1 Fusarium sp. NRRL 25184 | reverse complement strand
GTACCACTTGTATATGTAAGATATCGGCCAGCCCTAAAGTAAAAGGTGATCGGAAACATGATAATTTCTGAGCTACTAATAGGAATACCGATTGTTTTATTAATATCTTATAATTTATTTATATCTTGCAATTAAGGTCTCTGTTACAATTTAAACTATTCATATAACTTTAACTCTGCTCTCATCATTGCCTTCCTCGTCCTCTAAACTGTCCTCAGAAGATGGACTGTCCTCTGGAGACAGAGAAAATTCTAGTAATGTGTTAAATATACTTCTTTCAAGCATACGCGAAGCTCTATTGCTTTCCCATTCTGCCTGGAGCTCCCCAAGCCAACTTGCAGCGGCTAGCGGAACTGCGTGCGGACTATTGTTAGAACAGGTTATTCTAGACTCAGATCTTGTAAAACTTACCTATCGAATCCGATAGAGGCGGTGATTCTTGTGACTGGATTGCCACGTCCTGTACTGAATTTCTAACTGGTAAGCTTATCTTCGTGGTCTTAAATTGAAGCGAGGTCTTTTCGCGCTGGATAAGCATAAGGAGCTGATTCCTCCCCGGCGATAGACGGCTATAAAGGCTCGGCTCATCTGTGACGGCAATCTTTACCATCCTGTCGGCACCATCTGGAACAATCACCGTAGCATTTGGTGCCGATGAGCTGTTGGCGACACTCTGAGGCAGCCTTGTCAATTGTACTTCACTGACAGTTTCTCTTTCGGCCTCTTGATCTTCTTGTATATTGCGCACAACAATCTGGTTTCCCAACAGGACGACATGTAAGGTATCATTGGCGGGAACTCCGTCCTTAATGACCATACTCGCATCTGTACTGTCAACCACCCCGTACTGTTTGCTTCGCTGTAGAAAGGAACCATATGCTTTTCGTGTCATGACGTTGAACGATTCGTTTGTCACGGGGTTACTCCTCTGTTGCAACTCTGGCATACGCTTGATGCCAAGGACCTGCTCCGCATCTACGGTTATCGGCTTGGAATTTGCCTGCAGGCGGATAATAAAGAACTTTCCGCAGCTAGAAAAGGCTATTTTTCCTGGTTCATCCACAACTGAATTGTAGCAGCAAATAATTCTCGGCTGTTCTGTGGAAAATCCCCTATCAGTCCGACAGCTATAAGTAGTTGGTATTATAGGAACAACCTACCCGTATGCGTCCAGTCCCATAAATAAGCTCCCGGACCAGCAATGAATCCGGCTAATGGAAGGACCGGGTTATCACATATCATGATACTGTGAAAATCATCCGGTTTTATGACGATCTCACTCGTATCAGAAGACTTCAACGTCAGCTGGAATTTATCTTCGAGTCTGGCTTGGAAGAGTGCGAATCGTAGCGGAGTGCCAACACTTGAGTAAATGACGAAGAGGTCGTCAGTAGCAGTAAAACTTGGGAAGTACAAGAACCGGGGTTCCAGCAGATTGCGTTCGACATGTCGATAAGGGTTCCAATCATCGCGTCCATCCAGGTTCAGGTTCAGCTTGAACTTCCGCAGCTTTGGTTGGCAGTGTTGGCTTTCCGGCTGGGATATTTCATAAACCGTCCGAAGAATGCAAAAGTACCGTCCGCTCGAGGAGATAGCGAGGGGAAACTGCAAACTCCATGGTGACGCGTGGGACGTATTACGGTCTTCCCAAGCAGACTGTTTACATTGGATCAAGACCTCTTGGGCATTGATTTTGATGACTAGACTGAGAGTACGAGTAGGATGTTCCTCAGTCGTCCAAGCCTCAAGCCTCGCAACCCAGCCTGAACATGCGTTCCACAAGTTCTTACCACTAAGCTCCGCGGCAGAACATAAGGCAGCATCTTCAAAAGCCCTGAAATGTTGATCTCGTTAGTGATAGCCCCCCCAATACCTTACTAACTTACCTGGAAGGCCAAATCGAGAGTACAATTATAGCTTTCCCATCGCTTCGAATTCTGGATATGGTCTTTAGACTTCCATTTTCAGCCACAAGAGTTTCTGGCTTCTCTGCGCAGAGACTTGTCACTTTCATGACTGGAACCGCGGGCGAATGCTGAGCATGTCTGTGGAAGGCTTCAACCTCTCTCCATACAATAGCCGGATCTTGAAGGAGTTGCCAATTCCACTCCGCTTCAATCTCTTCTGCGCGCGACACAAGATCGATCAAATCGGTCAATGTCCGAGACACGCTATCTGAATAGGCACCGCCCGAATGGTTGGTGAGATTTGAAGAAATCTCTTTCAAGCTAGCCTTCCAGCCGAGACTAGACTTGAAGGATACTGAAAGACGATATAATATTTCAATCCAGGATAGGAAGCAGGATTGGTTATCAAGAAACTGGCGAAGTCTAGGTATCAGTGTATCAACTAGCTCTCCGATGATGTCAATATTGGTGGAAGCTTTTTCTTTTCTATTCGAAGGATCGTTCTTCATTGCGAGAAGAGCATTAACACAATGATGCATCCAATTCCCTACCGCAACTTTGGCTAGCGGAAATGTATCAAGAAGCGTTAAATAGTTATGCAAACCTGCTGACAAAGGCTCGGAGGGTAAGTGCGTTACCATGTACTCTAGGTATACCGCAGCGCACATCGAATGAGCGCGGTGAGGAGGATACGCGAAACCTGCTGCTTGTAATAGAAAGTATTCCTTGACAGAAATGTGAACAAACCGGATTTGTCCGTCGGAACCCAGCTCTACTAGTGCCCCACATACTCTCACCGTCATCTGCACAAAGCGAGGTACCGGTAAGTGCTTCTTCACATCTAGACTGAGGAACATTTGTAGCTCTTCAGGTCGAAAAGGACCAGGAGCAGCTGCATATGTAAGGCATGAGAATACTTTGGTAGCCCACTCGCACTCTATCGAGTTTGAGAGTTGGATTCTTTGTAGAATTCGCAAATACATCCTGTCCAGGTCATCGGGCATGGTGATATCAAAAATAGCCGAAACTCGGCTCTCTTGATCCATGGCATCGGTTTCCAAGTACTTGATCATAAGATGAGCCCATAGGAACATACCGTCCGCGCCTAGCGTGAGATGGTGAAGCAAGCGTTCTTTCTGCACTGAGGCAGGGAGGTAGTCTCGCTCGACGAATGATTCGATCCTCCGCTCCAGATACTGGTAGATGTCGCTGCTGTTTTCGTCTCCTATTGGAAAGCGCTCATGCGGCGGTACCCATTCATTGAGAAAGGCGACGGTTGGTCGACTGAAAAGAAGTAACTTGGCAAATGGGCAATGAGAGATCGTAGTCAACAGTTCCGATAAAGAACGACCGTTATCACTGCACTCATCAATGCCATCAAGGATAATGAAGCACCTTCCCTCAAAAGTTCGAAGACATAGATCCAACAAGTCGACTACCTCGAACATAGATGCAGTCTTTTGTCCATGTGAGTCAGCCATAGAAAAAGAGAAACGATCAATCATGGAGCGAGAACCAGAGTATTTTTGAAACAGCTGCGCGAGGATTGACCTGTAGGCTGCAGTGATAGTATTAGATGTAGGATCGTCCGCATTAAAATGGAAGAAAAGAACGGCTGTGTGTTTGTCGCTGCGAGTTGAACTCTTTAGCAGATCGATGGCCGAAGCGGATAGGAATGATTTGCCACTCCCTGGTTTACCTAGTATCTGGTAAGCAAGTTTTCATAAAGTGTTTCCTTTCAACTAACCATGAATCCACAGAACCTTGCCGTGTGAAATTTCTTTATCGCCTCCCTCGAAAGACTCCCATTTCTTGTACTGATCCTTCTGAAATAGCCATTCAGTAGTGGTCTCTTCTATCTCATCGATTATGGACTCGTATCTCCTCATGAACTCTGGAGGGTTAATCCATTGCCGGATGTCATTTCTGACGGCATCTGCAAGCATTATAATTAGGACTAGTATGTATGATATTCCTAGACCACTCATACCGATATGCCTTTCTTCCCCCTTCTTCTCGGCCTTCACTAATTTCACGAGATCATCAATGGCTGCAGTGAGCTCACAAAGAGCGTCAGAAGATCGATCGTTATTCGCTTCTAGTTCGTTGACGTCCTCCTGTCGGCGCTGTAGAATAAGTCTGAGCTGATAAAGCTGCACCTCCTTGTCTACAAGGGTATCGCAATCCGACAACCTTTCTTGGAGAGTACTGAATGTGGAATCCAGCGGCTTCAGAAGAATGCCTCCGACCACGATCGGCTGCGACTTTGCCTCTGAAGGACAATTAGCTTTGGTAGATACTAAATGTCATTGCCGCCTTAGACTGTTTCAACTCACTCCCTGTCTTCTTGTAAAAAACATCCACTATTTTTTGGAAAAAGTCTAGTATGCCTTCGTAGGTTGCAACTACTGCGCACTGAAGCCCCGGAGTCGGCTTGATGTCATTTTCCTCAAGCAATTCGAGAAGTTGTTTGTATTTCGCAAGTTGCGACGAGGTATTCTCCATCATGCCAGTTAGCTTCCGGAAAAAGTTTGAGTAATTGCTCGCGAGCTAAAAGGGAGCAATCAGTCCACATACACGAGGATCAAGGTCGGAAAGCTGTTGGTACCTGCAACACTAGACTGGCTGCACCCCAAATCAAGGCAGCTACTTCCGGCTTGGAGGACACAAAAGTATTGATAACCTTGACATAGGGCTCAACGTTCTCACTGAAGGTGGAAATGCTGTTTAAAATGCTCTTTTTGACACCAGACTGGGCCTTTTGTACTGCGTCGAGCGTTTTAACATGATGAATGAATGTGTCAGCTGACGTGCAGAGAGTAGCGATAGACCTATTGTTATCCTCCAGAGCATTTAGGAACCGATGGCCAGCTGACACCACCGGGCTGAACATGCTGCTGGTCGACATGTTTACAGTGCTTTATTTGACTGTACTAGTTCCTTAGAAGAAGAATAAGAAGACAAAGCCAGAGCCTAACACAAAAGAAGCATTGTGATGGTGCCTTACCCCTCTTTTAGGCATGACTGTCAGACTGAATATCAGTGGCTGGCTAATCCATGGCAAAAGGTTGAGGTAGGTCTTTAAGCGCCCTCCAAATAAGGCTGGCTTTATGATCTGATAACAAAAGGCCAGTGATTTGCCGCCCCTGGAGTGTTTGGCTTGGTAATTGAGTTTGACTGACTATTCGTTATGTCAGGATTTTGAAAAACAGCATCTTGTATTTTCGTCTGGGTCTAGAGGTTAGGATTAGCTTTAAGTAGTCTTTCTTCAACCTGCTGTGGCTCTAAGCAATAGTAGCCACTATTCTCTATAGTAAATATTAGGATTACCTATTTTAAAGTTATAGCTATATACTGTCGACCTTATCGCCGATCTTAATGCTATTACTTATTTAATATAAAATAAAACATTAAGGATAACATTAAAATAAGGATGCTAGTCTAAATGCTTTGCAGCTCCTTGCAGGCCAATAAAGCTAGATAATATATTAATTATTAAGTTCTGATGTGGGAAATAAGAATTATAGGTGAGGACTGCCTTTTAGTAGTAGAGCACTATTAAGTTCTATTTACTATAGTATACCAAAGAACGACCAGGACAGTTTCAGGCCTAACACAAAAGGTGTATGTTGCTTAGTGCTCCTTACTCCATGTTTGTCCCATCAAAACCTGATCGGGCGATACCCAGAATATAATCATAGCACTGGAATGAGATGTCGTGTAGAAGTTAGAAGTAACAGCAGGAGGCCATGAGCTGGCTGCAGTTGACATTGCTGTGCCATCGGGGAGTTGTTTTGTGACAGTCCAGTCCGAGATCTTCCCGTCCGTTGATATAGTTGCTATCGCTGGTAAACAAACCAGAGCACGCTTCATTCCTCTACCAAGGTACAAACTACAATGCATGTCTTGCCGAAAAAACTGTTGTCACATACCAGTCACGATTGTAGGTTTGGACATACTTTTCGTAAGCACCAGTTACCAGCCACATTCAAGGATTGGCTGTGGAAACAACCGCTTTCGCTCAGAGATGCACTCTTATGTGATAAAACAGTGCATAGACCATAGTTCAGACTTTATAAACCCTGTCAAAAGTCTCTAGTTGGACGCGTGCGAATACAGTGGCACAGACAACTAAGCCATGTCTCACGCCCAGGCCCTTGGCATTCCACATTTAGTTTAGTCTCATCCGCCAGATCCCTCTTGTGCCGGTGGTGTTGGTAATGGTAGACAGTTGGATGAAGCATTGACTCATAACCTAATTTAATTCAGGTTGGAAATGTCACTGAAGTCTAGACTTACCCTTCAGTTGACCAAGTCAAATGATCAAACTCCATAAATATTAGATACGTGGCATGGCAAGCTTAGAGCAATAGACTTCTCAACTCGAAAGAAAGATTTAACTTCTCTAGGAAAAAGCTTAAATAAAGGCGTTATGGAGTGTGTTATCTAGTCAGTCCCGTTCGATGTATACAACGTGCAAACTCGACAGGCGGCTTGACATGTGTATCATGCATGCGTGCGGCGTGAAATATAGACTCTGGGCTCTTTTATCTCAAAAGCGGGGGCCTTCGTTTTTAGGCAACTTCATTCAGTAATGCCTGTCAACGTGGAATCTGAGATTTGATGCAACGATTATCATTGCAGAAGGCTTGAAGTTTCTTCTGGCCACCAAGAGCACTTATTAACCAGATATTGTATTTCTAACACAGCGCAGCTGGGGTATCACAACTAGGCCGCAAAAAGCTTTTATGGTATACGGGGCGACAGCTAAGCCATATTTAACAAGCCACATAACTTTATTGTGCTTTGCGTAGTACCTATGGAGCCCTAGGGCTTAACGCCACGCAAATCATAGTCTAGCTACCTCTCAAAGCAACTGTGCAGTCAGCAAGTTGCTTCTGAAAGCCAGGCTCCTTTATGTACTCATCCGTCTTCTCCTCTATTAGCTCTTTTATTTTGATATCATCCATCTCTCCATCAGTCTCGTCAGTTTTAGCTAGGTAGACCCATTTCATAACCCCATCCTCTTCAACCCAATCAGGGAGACCATCACCGAAATCGAAGCGCCAGTATTTCCTTGTTACACCGCGTGGAGCAAATGCATTGATCAGGTGACGGAACAAAAGGTTGACGACATTCCGGTTGGCAAGAATACCTGCAAGACCTAACACAAAGCCCTTGGGGTCAGTAATGAATGGCAACTGCTGGCTGAGTGCAGTCCCCGTGCCAATACTCAGGAAACAATCTGTTGTGCGCACTGGAGTAAATACTTGGAGCACCTCGTTCCATAGCCTAGGTCGAGTCAATTTCGTTGAGTTATAAACATGATATATAGAGAGTACATACCACCCAAGGGGATTGTTGGCTTGGACGCCGCCATCGATAAGAGACTCGCCGTTGACTTCCAGAGGCTTGAAATACGTTGGAGCTGCCGACGTGGCACGTGCCGCCTGCCAGAGCTTAACTCCCGGAAACTCAGGCATTTCCTCGGGGTTCGAATAGGATCGAAGAAGGACAGGCCCCAAGTTATTAGCTCCCTTTGCTCTAGACGCAGTGACGAAGCTAACAAGGATGAGTGATTGATGACTCCTCAAAGTATTGGGGTAAAACTTACACCTTACACGAGGGATCGGGGTTATCCGGATCCTGTAAAAGTACTGTTTCGGGGTCCTTTTTGAGCTGTTCCCAGATAAGATCCTTGATGATTTTTTCAAGGTCCTCAGACTTCCATTTCTCACCGTTGATGACGGAGCTCGCCAGCCATCCGTAGATATCCCCCCAAGTACGGGGATCCCAAGACCAACCCTCTTGAGGAAATACTTTGCCCATGAGACGATAATATTCCTTAATGCAGTCTTCAACTGACATTTCTAGGCGTCCAAGCATAATAGCAATCAGGCTGTGAGCGATTGTGATCCATTAGTACGAAAAGCACGAACGAATGCTCCTAAGACGTTGAGATTGCTTACCCTCCAGTACTAGTGCCGCCAATCATATCAAACACCTCGCAAGGCTTCTTTCCTGGGCAAGCATGGTCCATGATTGCTTTCAAGATTCTTAGGGACGCCAGACCGCGTACACCACCACCATCTAACAGTTATTAGAAGCGTACTGTTTCACATTTAATGATTGGCATACCTAGGGATAAAACCCGTAGCGGCCGTTCGTTGGCAGCCTCAGTTCCCATCCTATCAGCCTTGAATAGAGTTTCAGGCACGGATGGAAATTCGTCCAAGTCAGGAAACGAGACTTCGTTCAAATCGTTGAAGGCCTCTTGGGTATAAAGAACCTTGGCTGCGATAGTTCCGAAACTGAGGGGCTCCCTCTCCACTGAGGCAGATTAAATTAGCGATCATAGCATTATAACAAGTGACCTTACCTGGAGGACCGAATTCTGCGACTAGATATCCTTGATTGGCGAACAATTTCCAGCCTGAGAAGCGAGAACAAACCCTGACGGCAATGACATTTTGTTCCTGGTGAAGCTTAGTTTGATAACGGTGACCAAAGACATCAATTCTTACTTCGAGGAGTCGGAAAATATCATGGTCCTCAGGAAACAGACTTCCTTCAAGCTGTTCCGAAGTCAGTACGAACTCTGAATGGTTTTTCTGCATTTCCATGAAGGGAACAATGAAAGCAAAAGCGACATACCTGAATAAAGTCCTTAGACTCCAGCTCGTTTTTATGACTCTCCCACGTTAGCTGCACGTCATCCTTCACCCTCGGCTCGGTCGCATTTGCGTTTTCCAAAATGGATATCTCGAACCAAGTCCAGTTACCTTTTGCCCTGTCATCACACCAGCCTTGGTCATGAGACTCTGTAATGAGCTGGATGCTATGTAGTCGCTGGATGGTCTTTCCATCAAGAGGCTACATGTAGTTCAAAGAACATGTCAGTGACAAAATCGTCAAAGCAAGGAGGATGGATATGGCCTACCGGAGTTTTGAACCAGGTCTTAGTTTCAATGTCGGAGCCATAGGACTCAACATATCCGTGCTCAGTTGATGGAATGCCATATTTACCGTCCAAGGCATCTGCAGGTGATGAGGGATAGACTGGCAGAGCCTCTGCGTTCTTCAAAGCATCCATGTTGAAGTATTTCTTGAATAAAGTGGACAAGTTAAAATAGAGTCAATGTAACTTGGTAAGTACGGAAATTGCAGAGCGCTCAAGACGTAAGTGACGGCTGAAGGAAACTGGATATATATGATGGAGAAACCAGCGACTTTGTTGTGGCAGACAGTCGATTCCGGGATGCGATACGAGCTACCCCTCCCGGATTCACATACCTGCCCAAGCCACTCATGCACTGTGATAGATCATAGAGTAGCATGGTTAGTTAAACTCAAAAAAGATAGTTTGCTTACAACTTGGCTCTGGAAGAAGCTGAAAATTTAGCCTTTCAGCCACAGTGTTAATAATTCACCGGTAGCCTGTCTCATCAATTGAGTGCTACTCAGAGAATGAAAGCTAATACCTCCGAAGGCTGGACTGAGGGAGGATCCGGGAAAGTATGCTCTAGGCTCGGGACGTTTTATTACTAAGATCTCACCTAAGGTATTCAACTTTTGCCATTCTAGACTCCGGTTATCACTATTAAAACATGCGACTTACTAACCAGTCACATTCCTGCCTTTATTATCATGTCTCAGATAACCAGAGAAACTCTTATTTCGTCGACAGCCGCCGCGCAGAGGAGAAACATTTGCGTGGCACACTTGACATTTTTGGGTTTTGTGGCGTCCCCGGGAACATTCGTCGTGAGTTCCGGAATGGCCAGCAACTCACCAGCCGACGCCATTTTAGCTTAATACCCCAATACCTCCGGAAGCCTCTATAAGCTGTATCAGGTAACGGGAGATATAATATTTCACGGATATACTAATAAAGAGTAGGTCTTGATAAAGAGCAGGACACCTTATATGCATTTGGATTCAAGTTTCATATTATAACATAGACTTTGAAAGCTCACATGCCTCACGGCCCTATATCACACCATGAGTACACTTTCTTATTATTTGGGACCTATATAGAATGGTGGCTACTATTACTTGGGAATATGCCATCTTTAAAACAGACCACTTCAAGATAGTTCTAAGCTCCACTATCCCCAGAGGAAAACACAAATTGCCTGACCCTTCCATAGTGCCTCTTAAGCTCACTAAGCTTATCAATCCAAAGTTCACAGCTCTCCACATGCGCCTTCTCAAGGGCCTCATCTATATCCGCTCCTGCATTAGCCAACACCTCAGCACCGCTCCAGTGACACATTCGGATAGCAAGCATCAAAGCAGAGTCACCACCAAGGTCATAAGCATCTAGTACTACTCTGTCATCACCACTGCACAAAGACCTTAGCTTTTCGGGGTTCATTGCACGAACTGCTTGGTGCAGAACGGTATCGCCGTATGCATTCCTCACTATATCGTCCATCAGGAACGATTCGGTCTTCGTTGATAAAACCTCGTAAAGTGTCTTCTCAATCTTCGTCTGTCGTAATTTTCGTGCTGTGAATAGTGCCTTTCTCTGATTGTACGAGTCATCAGGGTATGCCGCCAAGACTTTTGCAACCAAGCCTTCGTCTCCGGCTTTGGCTGCTGCAATGATATCTTGGGGTTGATAGTCCACCTGACGCTCGCTTAGAATAGCCTTTATCCCTGTCAGATTGGCGACTGTTGCAACTGCGAATGGTGTTTCTCCCGTGTCGCGATGTTGTACGTTCACCTGTGCACCGTGCTCGAGAAGCACCTTTACCATATTTTCATCTTCCTGCTGCACGGCTACATGCAGGGGCGTCGCGCCTGATGAATCTGTCAATGAGATGTTACTCATGGATTTGATCAATATCATCGCAGCCTCGTCCGATTGCTTCCGAATAGCAGTGCACAACGCATCAGTAAAAGCTGTCAGCCGCCTGCTTTGACTATCATCGATATGTTTCTTAACCACTAACTCGGCAGCCTTGTCAGCTTCCACAAGCTTAGTAAAGCTTGAGATGTCGGAGAGTTCAATGGCCTGTATGAGCGGTGTCCCACCGCTCGTACTCGGCGTGGCCAGAAACTCAACCAGAGTTTCTGGTGCAGTCTGAAGAATGTTGTCGAGAAGACATTGTAAATTCTCATATTTCCGATACCTCACAGCCACGGTGATTGGAGTATCATCTCTCGAGGCTGGAGCAGCAAGTACAGCGTTATTCTCTAACGCCCATTTCAAGAAGACAGTGTCGTCTCTACCAGCTGCTATGTGGCAAATACTGCGGTCAGACTTACCGTGAGTATTAAGATCAACCCCCTTTTCGAGAAACAATCTCAGCATTGCGAGAATCTCGGGATTGATATCAGTGTCTTGTGTTGGAGCAGTTTCAAGGAGGCTGTGAAGCGCGCTGAACAATATCTTATCACTGTATGAAAAATTCCTGATTAGAAAAGAGGCAGCGGGCCAGTTGCAGTGATCGATTGCCGTATGCAAAAGGGTCTGCCCGTCCCTGTCAACATAAGAGGTATTGGCTCCCTCATCAATGAGACGCTTCATTAAGCGTAAGTCCTGGTCACGTCCGGCCTTGACAGCGAGGTGGAGTATGTTTTCTGGAAGTGAGGTCGTTTGGACAGGCCAGGTATCCAGTATCATATGTGGAATCTCAAGCGTCAGCCTGTCATCAGACAATGCCTCCGGTAAGAGCTGCTTGTGTGCAAAGGTACTTTCAAGTCTTTGCTTCAAGATGTCCATGAATACGCCGCCCTTGTCGAGACAATCAGGCAGAACAGCCAGTATGCTCTTTGCTGTTGAGACTGGAATGAGCTTCTTGAAGATGGTTGTTTCAGTCTGCACCATCGATGCTTTGAGGCACTCGCCATCCTCCTCTAACAAGCCTATTTCCTTTCGACCGTAGGTTTCGGCATGTCGGAGGAGCAATTCAACCCCAACCTTGTAATTGCTCGAAATTGCCAGAAGCAACGGAGACGAGACCGTTGTTGTATGGTGGGATTCAGATGATGACTCCTGTGCCCAGTCACTTGATCTTCCACTAGGCCCTCCTCTAGATGCCGCAGCGGTCCGACTAGGCCTGTATGCCTCACCATATTTCCCTGTCATCTCAGCGCCAGGCTCATTCTCTCTTCCTCCAAGCTCTTGTCTATATTCTGAGAATGGTAATTTCGGAACATTTGATACCAGTAACTCTGTGGCACATTCCACATTCTTTTGCTTAATAGCAGCATGCAGAGGCGTCCATCCGTTCTTATCACCGACCTCTATACAGTTCGGATTTGACAATAGAAGTTTGACGACATCCAAATGGCCCCTATCAACAGCGTAGAGTAGAGGGCTCCAACCACGACTGTCAGGTTGGTTTATGGCTCTTGGAGGAAATGCAAGCATCAGACATTTCAACCACGTCGTGCTTCCAGTTTGTGCTGCGAGGTGGAGTGGCCCGCGCCCATCTGGCATGGTTCTATACTGGCTCGCCATCTCTGCGAGCTGTGTTGCGAGACCATCCCAGTTGTTCTCAATGGCGATGAAGAGGGGTGTGCGACCGTCTTCCTCGCAGTGGTTCACATTTGCACCAGCTGAAATAAGCTTAGCAACAGCTTCTTCGTTTGCACACTCAATAGCTAGATGTAGAGGGGTTCTGCCTCGTTCGTCTGTTGAGTCGATAAGATCAAGGCCCAGAAGAAGATCGATCATCGAGTTTTGATCGTTCTCGATAGCCATATGTAGTGGCGTCCTGCTCCCCACTTTGGCTTTCGATATCGGCCAGGTCGCCTTACTAAGATGGCTATCTTCCAAGAGAACTTTTGCCAGACTTGGCAGCCCATGGGCAGCAGCGACGTGCAGTGGTGTAATTCCCGGAGGATACTTGTAGTATCCGTGAAGATAGCGTGCTTTGCGTACCCAGAACTTGAAGTAGTTAGAACTAGGCTCAAAGAACGGGAGTAGAACAGAGGTCCAGATATCTTGCAGATCGGCTTCTGAGAGTTTCGAAGCATAGGCTGGCCAATTACTAACAGCATGCTGGAGGAATGGCGTATTGGTAAACACTTCGGGGCTGATGTAGAGATCGTCATCCTCCAGTGCAGCCTCTACCTCCTCGGCAATACCACCAGCTGAAATGCTCTCGATGGTCAGATACCGAACGCAAGCCGCGAGAAGCTCTATATTGCCATCAGACTTATCAAGATATAGCTCATTCTCCCTCGTTCCCTCTAGTCTCGGCGATTGAAGAAACTGGTAAACAGAGTAGTGTGCCAGATCGATCTTTGAGGTTGCCTGAGACTCTCGAATCAAGCTCCCACAAAGCTCAAAGACGTAGTTCTTTTCACGCAGTGAGCTTTCTCTGACATCATCCAATGTCTTTGTGTCTAACGTGACGGCAATTCCTTCGACCAATTCTGATAGATCGAATGGCCTGTTGGAAAACATGACAAACTGTAGGATACGCTTGGCAAGTCTTTTCTCTTCTTCGTCCTCGAGCATTTGAAAGGCCTGCTCGAATGTCTTCTCTAGGTTGCGGGGTAGTGCTTGAACAAGTTTGGGGCTGAGAGCTGTCCGGACGCGGGAGAGATGATCGATCTGGCAGATAACCCAGATAAACCTGTAGATGACGATTATCAGCCAGTAATAGTAAGACTTTGTGATTACCTACATTCCATCAGCACGAATAATGAGCTCTTTAATGACCTCCTCGACTTCACTTCCTCGGAATCGACGCTTGCTGAGTTTCTTGCGGACCAAGCTCTCGATGTCGGATGCAACGTCTGTCGAGGTGATTGTGACTTTGAAGCAAGATGGAAAAGCATCGTCGAGGCCCATTCCAGCTCTGCTCGCTATCAGAACCTTGAACTCGGTATCTGCCTTAGGTAGAGTCTCTAAGAAGTCCAAGATCTCCCAGTGACTACTCATCTCATCCAGGCCATCGACGACAAGGAGAACCCTCTCAAAGTAATTAGATAGATCAGTGAATAGAGCTTGCAAGACTTGGAGGCTCGGGTGAGCCGATCGCTTGCGATGCTTTTCGTAAACACTCTTGACAACTTCTAAGAGGAGGCTTGGGTTGGAAGATTGTTTGAGAAGCTGGCCTATGACCGACCCGACTAGATTCGTAGGTGAGAGGCTGCCCGGGTTGGTGAAGCGACAGTAATGATAAACTACAGCATTGCTTCCTGGCTCGAGTGTAGACTCCTGAAGCGATTCGATAACCTTGGATCTGTAGACCTGTTAACCACTGCGTTATCATAAATAGCATCGTTCGTAGAAACTCACACGATAACCGACTTTCCTGAGCCCTCTGGGAGAATATTTAGCATTAGCATGACATAGGTCGAGGCACTTACGCGTTCCGTTGAGACACAACAATGCTGAACCTGGACAAGAAAGCCAATTGCTGAATTCTTCCCTCTTGAGAATCCACTCTGCGGAGGACGCATCGCGTTGCTTGCATAGGTCATCGTGCTCATCTTCTGTTGGTGTGCCAAGCCACTTGATGATCTTTTCTTGCTGTTGAACTGCATAGCATAGTTTGAGAGCTAGTTTCATAGAATCCCATGGGACCAGAACTTACTTTGACCAGCATCTACCAACTTGCCAACTGCCTTCTCAACATTCTTTTGAGTTTTGTCTAAAGAATTCAACTGCTGTAAAATCTGCTCCATCTGGATCTGGAGAGTTTCGGATTGAGAGCTTGTTCTATATCAGTATTTCTTCTTTCCGATGGACCAAGAAAGTTCTTACCTTTGCTCAAGCTGAAAGCACAGAACAAAGAACATCTTGTACTGCTCTATGCGTCGCAGCAACTTCACAGCCTGCTCCTCCCGCCCACCAGCTTTGATCAACATCTCAATGCGATTCGACTTTGACAGCTTAGCTAATAACTCATCGATAAGCTTTATCGTAAGCTTGCTATCTTCGATAGTGTCATGAACAGCCTTGAAATCGACATCAAGAGAGCTAAAGGATTCAAGATGGGCCTTAACACCCAGCAGAATCCCTGAGAAGTTGGCTGTCTCAGTTACCAGCGTCTTTGTGTCACTCGTATCCTCATTCAGCTTGGAGTTCAATTTGTAACCGGCTGATATCACAGCACCCGCGAGGCTCACGAGGCCAGCAATACTGGCAGCGAGCGATAAAGGATCCATGATTACACTGTAGATAAATGAAGGATTGAAGAATTACGTTGAAGCTTGTGCGGGGAATTCAGCCGCACGATAATTCAGTAAGCAGAGATGAAAGCCCACATCAGCTGCATGTTCTTACTAGTTAAGTACCGTAAGCCCATCCTATCAGCTGGACTAAGCCCCTTCATCCATTGGCTAAGTTAGCGCTACGGAGTAGTTCCGTGTGGACACGGGGAGCATGCTTCAACCAGCGCGCAATATTTTTGATCGTCAATGACAATGAAAAAGAATAGTCAGTCACTGCTTTGAGTTTTTCCGACACATATAGCGACTACATATTTCGCAAAGGCGTTTCACCGGAGTATCAATGTTGCCAGATTTTGTTTAAAAGAGATTTATCTGCTAAGTTTTCATCATAGATCATCTACTCAATAGCTACTTCTTTTTCCCTCTTGTGACCAGCTCAGACGGTGAAATTACGGTGAGCAAGCTCATAAACAAAACCAGCAGTGACCTTGGCATGTTGGATAACATGGTCAAAGTCGATATGCGCAAGAGTATCGTTAGGAGTATGGATGTAAGGGTTATGGTTTCCGAAAGGTGTCTCGAAGAGGAATGACGAGGGGAAACCGTTGCGGTTAGCCGAAGCGTGGTCAGAACAAGCATAACCGCAGGTGGACTCCTCATAAGGGATATCAGCGTATTCCTCTATGAGGAGCTTGAGAAAGTCGTTCTGTGTAGGGCTGGTGTTGTCAGTGATGAGACCGAAGCGCTCGACTCCGTCTCGGCCCTTGTAGCCAACCATATCCTGGTTGAGCATAGCCTCAACTTGGATGCCAAGTCGGGCGTAGTTGTTGAAGATGTCCTGGGATCCGAGGAGGCCAGTCTCCTCAGCTGAATACCAGTGGAACTCGACAGTGTTGAGGTGATCTCCCTTGGCGATGCGAGTATCCTCCAGGAAAGCTGAGAGGAGGTTCAGAAGCATAATTGATGCGGAGCCGTTATCATCAGCACCCGGAGCGCGGCCAGCTCCACGATCGTTGGAAATGACAGAGTCAAGGTGAGAACCCGTGACAACAGTCTTGAGACGGACTTGTCCAGGGATGGAGACAATAATCGAAGGCTGCGACCAAGCTTGGTGTTGGATCAGTCGGACCGAGGCATAAGGATGCTTGCTCTTCTTGATAGCCTTCTGGATCTCTTTGTGCAGCCACTCAGCAGCTTCAACCCCAAAGGCAGAGTTGAAGTAGCGGTTGTGGAATGAGGAGAACTTCTTGAGCTGCTTCTCAATGTTCTTGACGTTGACCTTGCTGACGATCTTGTTGACATTGGTTTGGTGAGCGAGCTTTTCGGGGAATTTGCTGGTCGTACTGGCGAGACGAGCACCTGAGGGAGCGGCGCTGTGGTCCTTCCACTCTGTGATGTCAAAGAAGTGAATGTGGTCCTGCAATCAGTCAGCAATCAAGTCACTCTACCTGCGAGTATGTTACATGGGAACTTACGTCAATCATCTGAAACTTCTCGTCCTCGGTGACCTCGACAGTCTCACCGGGTGCGATCTCTAGCGTGTAGAGCTTCTGGGCGCGCTTGATGGCTTCTACTGGTGCTGTAGCGGTAGCCGAGGCAGCCAACGCCGCCATGAGAGGGACTGTGTAACGCATGGTGCTGAGTTGAAGAGCGTGAGATCAGAAGGTGAGCCCAATAGCAAACGAAAGAGTATTGACGAAGGAGCCTTTGCAAGTGGGTTGAGTAGAAGCACCAGATGGTGAGGCGGTTACCTTTATATACCTGCAGATTCTATGCAAACCCCGGATCTTAATACCACCAAGCCTCGTGATATCTACATCCCTTGCAAGAAACTATTGGCATCAGACGGTCAATGCGACATTTTGGTAAACGATTCGTCTCTATCGTCGGATGCCAAGTCATTAGGTAGTATTGCCTACTCCACGTTGGGAAGCTCATGAGGGGAATTGCAAAAGAGCCAAGCGTTCGGATCGAAGGACATTGGCCAATTTGTGGAAAATAGCTAAAGGTCAGAGATAAACATGACGCGGGTCAGCATTTGTTCCTGGGTAGTATGCAAGGAACGCTGGGCACTTGGCGTTTCCCCGCATCTTGAGACTGGACGATACTGGTTCAATTGAGGGTAAATATCACATCATAAGTACAAAGACTGCCTATGGAGCCCTTTTCAAGAAATAGAATTAATCGTGGCTTTTAGCTAGGTTGATGGGTAAAATTTAAGCTTAATTGAAACCATGTCTCTCTCGATATTCACCGCTCCGCATCTTCTTAGCACGCGCTTCAAAAGTTCTCAGAGAGGGGTAATTGGGCTCGGCATTACAGGAACATGCCCTTCTAGGCAGGTCGCTCGGTGATCATCCCGCCTTAACCCATGATTGGAAGGTGAAGAGAAGGCTTGGAAGTCGAGCGTTTGCTGAATAATCTGACGACTAAGCTTCGCTATATGTATTCGTCTCTTGAAAAGGCATAACGGTGAACTTTTCTTTGTCTCAGCTACTGATGTTAATGCGATCTTTTGCAAACTATGCATCCGCAGACTATACGAAGATCAATAATTTTCCGTCTTGGCACATCTCCAACTCTAGGTCAATGAACTGATGTGGATTACAAATTGAGACTCGTGTCAGAGAGCTTATATCACCATGTTGACTTAGTCTTGTATCAAGCGGATAAAAACTCCTAATATTAATCTCGTATTTAATTTAGAGCTGAACTAACTATGTGCTTGAGTTCCCCATAGACCAAATCATCGCCATAAACCTTTTACTCCAGACATGGTCAAGTATGCTCAAGACGTGGATAAATCCTCAGGCCCGAGCCAAATACCCTATACAACACGACTCCGCGATAGTTGCCTTAACTGCCCCATCCACAAGTGGCATCTCTTACTTGTTATTCATCATCCGACAATAGTTATAGGGAAATTTTAACCATGTTAAGGTCTCTATTGATCTGCGTAAGGATTCATGCCCCTACTCACAACTCGAGCAAGACCCACTTCTCCGAATTCATCTGGAAGCAGGCAGACAGACTTACAGGCTCCCGGCTTTGCGTCCTTCTCTTGAAATAAGCCCGTCTCTATCGCCGATTTGATCTATTTCCCTTTATTTTCTAATAATCAGTCAGTCAAAGTCGTTGTCATGATGACAGTGATATCCTGCTCCCTCTCCTGGGTCCATGTCCTTCTGCCCCACGGGGCGCAATGACGTAGCATCAAATCCTTCCAATCCTTCGACGAGTTAGTTCAGAACTAAAACAAACTATCCTTCCTCAAACTGGGAATAATCGCCAAAAGTATGGGGAATAAGCTTATTGGATATAAGTTATTCCATATAACTAGCCTCTGCATTGACCGAATTGGAAGACCGAACAAGGTCATAGCCTCACTTCGTCACAGCTGGATCCACCAAGGCTATGGGAGATCACCATCCAAGAGACATTTATACGTCATACCTTCTATCTATAATGATGATCATCTCAGGCAACAATTTTCATCTTGTTGAACGTTGGAAAGATCGTCAGAATGTTTCATTTGGGGGCTACAGAGCAGGTCTTGGCAAAATCACAGCAGTTATATAAGGGCATTGATCTCAGCTCGACTCCCACCAGCATCAGCAGCTCACAAGCCTCATATTATCATTCCACCTCTCATACAATCTTTAGCTGTCTAATTCCGAGTCAAAATGTACTCTGTTCTTCGCATTGCCAGCTTGATGGCCTTGATTGGCTATGCTCAAGCTGATTTCGCAGTCGGCACTTCTGCCTCTCAGAGTATGCACGCATGTCCCTTTTATTGCCACTGTTGATTCTGACCTTGACCTAGTGGGGATCGGAGAGATCGTTCCTGATACAGGAGGCGACATCTACAACACTGATGATGTTGCTGTGTCGTACCCAGGCGGCTGCCTCGACAACGTCCAACAATTTGAGGTATTTCAATGCAACAAAATATTTCAACTATCCTGATACTAATGCTCTGTTAGTGTGTTTCTGAGCGGTGCCTTATTGAAGACTTCTTTGAGATTCGAGGCAAGAAGACGGAGGACCAGTACGGCTTCAACTGGAATGGTGAAGGTTGGGAGTTCTCCCAGAACAGCGAGATCTTGGGCTTCTGTACCAAGAACGACGACGAAGGATGTACCAAGACGGGAGTAAACTACTCCCTCGGATTCTTCTCACATATGCTTTGCACCGGTTCTATCAACTCTGGGTTCTAGAATGTACTGTATACGTACAATTTAATTACTTCAGCCTTATTGGACCTAAAAGTCTCCCTGAATCGCGTCATGTGTCACACTTCTCGTCAGACCCATTGCATATGCTGCGCTGTAAGTTGCGACATGGCCGCTGGGCCTGAGGATAAGGCCAACGTCAGCCCTCGTATCCTACCCAATAGAAGTGTCATCTTTGAGGGAGAGCCGGCTCAAGGTGCTGGAGCTTGGAAGCCGCTTATCTCAGTTGAGTAATCTACAAGCACATCACTTCCTATCAGTCAAGAGCAATCTCCCTTGCAGATTCTTGAAACAATAGCTTTCTCCGTAAAGCGTTATCCGAGTTCCCTTCCCTGGCTGAAAAACATCGGCTAACCATCGCTAGACTCGGGAGAGCGGGCGGGTAACCGGGTGGTCCGGGCGCTACTGTTGGTGCGTTTTAGCCATGGCGTTTGATTCGCTCAGTAGCTAATCCTTGTTTCAGCTCATTTCTCACTTGCCTTAGCTGTCCTGTCTAGGCAGGTCGTTTAGATAGGTAGAAGCATGGCAAAGGAGGCAGGATGATCTGATGATTTGAATAGAACTTCTCTTACATATATGGAGTTACTACGAACCATCTATATCAATAGTTGTAGGTTGGGACGGAATGCCTTGAATCTCGTGGTGGTCGGCATGTTTGCCTTCCGATCCCTCGATTAATCAACCGCTGTGGAGGCACATCCCGTGAGGTTGAGACAAGTCACCCAAAGAATTCGCCGAAGTAGGTACATGGCTAAGGCTGACAGGTAGGGAGGCATTCTGAGACGCTAGGCCACTAAGCAAGGATGTAAGTCTGTCAACCAACAGATGTAACCTTGTTGTGCATATAATCATGAAGAGAACCCAGTAACTGGTACCTTTGTCTATCTGCATACTCTCTCTTTGAACCAACCTCTCTCTGACTCTCGCTGTATCAAAGATGTCTTGGAAACGTTCCTCGTTGGCTGATACCGGCTTCTTCTACGATGAAGACCTCCAAGACAGTGACCGGTTCCCGTCCCATGTTAAAAGTCTGGAACAGGCGATGCTTGACTTTACATGCCAGAACTTTGACCCCACTACTGAAAAGGATCTTAGTATCCAGAATGAAGCAAAACGACTTGCCAAAGGGGGGTTCAAAGAAGATCGCTGGGATGATTTCTATCGAGCCCATTTTTTAGACCCACTGATCGAACGTGCCTCGATCTCAGGGAAAAGACCTCGCATGTCAGTATAAAACTCCATCCAAGGGGTTTTTACTAATATTTATTTTCCGTCCCAGATCCTCGCGATGCCAATACTACTATGACTCCATCGTGCTGTAAGTTGCTCCAAAGAACCGAGATGAGAGATAGAAACTTACAGCAACAGTGATACAGATGCCTTATGGACAACCTTTAACAAAAAGAATGAAGGAAGTCAACTCCTCTATGCCCCTAAACCCGATTTCGTCTTGTTGCTTCCGATGTATCACCTTGACTCTCATATACCTACAGTAACTCGTCACGGAGCGCGAGAATGGCACAAAGCGTCAACGCCATCCCTCGCGGAGCCATTCTCATGGTCCACCTTAAGAGAACTACATCATTATGGCTTGAAACCTACTCCTTTTAATGTCCTCCATAATAAGGAACCCCTAGAAACAAACCTGAGTTGCTATCCCTGGCTTGTTGTCGAATACAAGAGAGCAAGGGGCACCACTGCTGGACCCAAGAAATTAGACGAGGTTGTTTATTGCCAAGCAGCTAACGCTAGTGGATGCGCCGTCAAGCTGAATCAGAATGCCGCGGAGTTCGCTACTCAGCTGGTCGATGACGCACAGGTCCTTCCTGTGCCAACCGTTACAACAGTCGGACAGCAGGTTAAGGTATGGATAACCTTTTTTGCTAGAGACTTCATGGCATATCGCTTCAAGGATAAGAAGAATCAGCAATTCCATATATATGAAGAGGGTTGTGTAAGTGCAGACTGAGAATCAGCAACGAAACTATACTAATACTCTCGCCAGATGATGCAATGTATCTGGACAGGTGACATGACCGAGCCTCATGACATATTGAAATTCCGACTCATACTGGAAAACACATATACCTGGGCAATACGGGTGTTCAAGCCGTTGATGGCCACATATATCGATCAATGGAGGTTTGCTTACCCTGCTGATAGCCCAAGCTTGGCGGGCATGGCAATGGCACGTCAAAAAGATAAGTTGGAGCTCACAAGGAGCACCGTTCGGTCAATACAAGATGCTTTAGATCCTCAGCTAAACCCCAAAGCTGGCAGAGATTGGCATCGTGGTGTTTCTATGAGGCTGAGGAACCTCTGCGAGACATTCGTCCAAGACGTAGACCAAATGATTGAAGAGGAGCTCGAGTCCTCGCGCAGAAGTGCACGCGGAGCTAGCAAACAATCTCGGGGACCAAAACAAGCCGCAGAGTCCAGCAGCGATGGCCTGAGAAACATTGAGCACAAGGGCCTGCGACCCAAACAGTCTGAGAGTCTTGATTCTGCAAGCATGACTCCACTGAGTGCTCCACAGAGCATGCCACCAAGCGAACCTAGTGGCGCTGTTGAGGTAGTCTCGTCATATCTCAAAGCAAGCATGGCAATTTGGAACAGCTGGGGCACCCAAGAAACGGCAAAGCCAGAGTAAATATCTCGCGCCGCCGATGGAATCGGAACTCTTCGGCATAGTAGCTGGCAAGGATATTTCACTTGAGAACCTGACATAAGATTTTGTTTAGAGAGTCAATAGGAAGTAGCTGCTAGAGGAGATATATTGGGTAATTCTGTAGATGGAATTATCTTTGCTGAGTAGATAGTCTCGGAGGAAAATTTGTATTATACTGTAATATTAGCTAAGGCTGCAGCTCCGTATATAAAACCTTAAGAAAGACTTACTCCGATTTGAGGTTTTTTCTCGCATGTTCTGGCCTTCCGTATTACATACTGTTTGCCCTTCGTATTGACTGGTGATGTGCGGCAATTCAGCCGAATGCAGTTACATGTTTCGTCGCATTGCATTCCCATGTTGGTCACTGTGTCAGCAGCAACCATGTTCTCACATTATTCGGAGATATAATTTGATTATTGATTGGTCTATCTGCAAAGTCAGCACCTGCAAAGCGTGAGATGCTACGGCGCATGACCAACAAACACTGCATCAGGCCACCTCGAAGACAAAAATTCCGAATTTCGCGTCAGCTCCAGGCAACAGTTATCAATAATGGATACGAAGGAGCCGTCAATATTTAAAGATAGGAATTTTAATCACTTCTCTTCTCCTGCATTTCTCCTCCTCCATCTGAAGGATTGAAATCGCCATTTCATCGTCATGGCACTTACAATACCCTCTGACAGCTTGGTCAGCACTGGTGTCTTTGGCACTAATGTTGATGATGAGGTCTCGCAGATTTGGAAACAAGTCGAGATTCGCGTTGTGCAGATGGCAGGCGGAGATTCTTCCAAGATCAAACCAAACCTGGACATAAACAGCGTCCTGCAACATCTGGATCAATCCCAGTCCAGGGACAAGAAGGCATCTGAGAAGTATGGTACTGTTAAGAACATCTTCAACCGAACGCTTCAGTGCATCCAGACCGTGGGAGGTATCGTCGCAGACGGGGCATCATACGTGCGTTACAACTTCTATCTCCCATTGTTATACTGACCCTTTGCACAGGTTTTTGCTCCAGCTGGTACCTGCTATAATGCTCTCACCTTCGTGATCCAGGCCTGGCAGGGTTATGAGGGTATCTTCGAAAGCCTCGCCGGACTTCTTGAGAAGTGTATGGAGTTTCTTGAGCGACTTACTTACTACACCGACTTCGGTATGGATACAAAGCTCACCAAGATCGCTTGTCAGCATCTCCAGATCTTCGTGGACATTTGTGACCATACCCTCAAGCTAAGGTCTAAGCGAAGCAAGTTTGCTGCTTTCATGAAACAGATGTTCCTCAATGACGATGGCGTGCAAGAGCTCTTAGGTGCCATGAAGAACCTGGTTGAAAAGGAGCATGGCCTCGTGTCGGCACAGACTTGGAAGTCGAGTAACGAAGCGGCCGCCAACTCGAAGGACGGGCTGAATTTGACCAGGAACATGCATACCAGCCTGGTTGACGATAGGAAGCAGAAGCAGCATGAGAGGGATATCAACAGCTGGAAGCTTATCATTGTTAACGCGCTGGATTTGGACCGTACCATCATTGAACCTGGTCGTGAGCCATGGGACAAGATGTGGAAGCGGCACAAGGGCAATATCCTCGAGGGCACAGGTGAATGGCTCTTCCAAGACTCTCGCTTTACTCGTTGGGTTTCGGGCTCTGAAGATTCGAAACGTATCTTGGCCCTCGAGGGTGAAGAAGGGGCTGGAAAGACACTCCTTGCTTCCAATGTCGTCGTTCATCTACGCAAGATGAAGGGGTCAGGAAAAAGAGTTGTCACTGCACATAACTTTCTCGACATCGACACCAAATCGACAACAGACGCCAACGATGCCAACATTATCTCGAGATACGTCATGTGTCAACTCGCCTTGGCCGAAGATCCCGTCATGAAGAGCGTCGCAGGCATTTGTGAGAAGTCCCAGTCCTTTAGCAGCGCGTTGGATATGTGGACGCAGCTACTCCTCGAGAACGAAGACCTGCTAGCTATGGATGTGACATTCTATATTGTACTCGACGGGCTAGGTGCCAACGCTGAGGTGCTGATCAGCTTTTTACAACGATTCTCCGACAACCCAATTATCCAGAGAACTCGGATACTCTTAACAGGAAATAAAGAGCTATTTGATGCCATCAATTTGGCTGGCGGTGTCAAAATGGACAAGATTGTTCTCGGCGATGCAAACAGCAAAGACCTTGTCTTGTACATCAATAAACGCATGGACAGTATGGAAATCCTCAAAAACGCCTCCCGGCCAGGTGTCTCGGAACTAAGGACAAAGATTCTCTCATCCCTACAGTCCTCCACAAGAGGCGACTACTATAAGGTCGAGCGAGTCCTTGACAATATCTCCAAAACAGACGATATTGATGAGATTGATGCTTTGTTGGAATCAGCGGGCAATATACGACCTGACCAGATCGAGTCCGATATCGAGAAGCTGAACCAACAGCGTACGCCAAAGGAAATTGCTGAAATCAATGAGATGATTCTCTGGGTCAACGATGCACGAATATGGTTCACACCAGCCCAGATTGAGGCTGCACTGGCTCTCAAAGCTGGCCCCAAAGCAAGCACATCTCTCATGTCCATCGAGGCAAAGATTGCTTCGAAATACACCATCTTTACAACTGACTCGGGCTTTGTCGAGTACAAGGTTGGTGAGATTCGGACAAGGATTCCACTTAAGAAACGAGACGTTGAGGACAGTGAAAGCTCCAGTGGTTTTAAGGAGATCCAACCTGCAGAGGTTAACATCATCAAGCACTACCTCTCAACCATCTGTCCAAGCGACCTGTACCACAAATTTGGGTTCGACGACTTCTTCGATTTGAAGATGGCGCGCAAGGGTAACTACATCTGTCAAGACCCAGACAACGCTCAAGCTTCTATGGTTTTGCGCTGTATTAGCTGTCTTACCGATCAGCGCACCGAAAAGACGGAGCGTCTCTTGGACTATGCCCGTGGCAACCTTCACGTTCATCTGAAGGAGACAGACCTTTCTCTGACAGACCGTTCTCTCAAGGCTCAAGTTGGCGATGCGTTGCTTAGACTGTTCACCGAGTCATATGCTCTCGACTCATTGTTCGGCTTTCACCTGCTTCACGAGGATGCTGAAGTAGTGCAATTTTCCAAGGATGATCTCCCTGCGAGTTGGAAAACATGGATTCTATCGGATCAGGGAGTCAACTCACTTACTAAATGGCTCAAGGACTCTGCTGTCATCGAGAATGTCAAGAGCACGCCATTGGTAGCTTCGTTTAACGCACCCGATGCCAATCGCCACTTGGCTCTCTTTGGCTCTTCTGCGAGAACAGCTGCTGAAGATTTGTTTACAAAGGACACCACTCAGCGGGAGACTATTCGGGCCTATATTCTCCTCGATACAATTCTCAACAAGGTATGCAAATCTTTCTCATCATTTATTACAGCGAATAACAGCTTTCCAGGACAAACCCTCCACTGAGAAAAGTAAGGAAGCAAATGATGGGGATCAATCAACCGAAGCAGTACCAGGCGATGAAAAGGAGAAGAAGACAGAAGATGGTGAAGACGTCGATTCAGTTCATAGCCCGGCCTCAGCAGATATCCACTGGCTGGAAGATTGGGCGCAAGAGACGCTCAAATTCCAAGACAAAAGCTCAATATGGGAGGCCCACGCATCACTACTTCTCTCTTATGTGGCAGGTGATAAGATTCCCAAGTCACTTGCAGAAGAGAGAGCACGAAAAGCGTTGGACATGGATTCAGAAAGTTGGGTCGCCTCCTACGCACTGTCACGAGTCGTCGAATCGAAGGACGAGTCTCTCAGTCTCCTTGAGAAGGTCCTTGATAAGCTCGTGAAAGACACAGAATGGCAGAACGAGCGAGGTTACAAAGGAATTCTAGCACGAGTCATCTACAGTCTTGGAGACAAGTACTGGGAAGATGGGGAACGACAGGAGGAGGCTATCGCAACATACTCCAAGGTCTTTGACATTGGTAGATCCATCTATCTTTTCAGTAGCTTCTCGGATGTTCTCCAAAAGTACTCGATGGCTGGCTGCTGGGAACCCATGATCACTTTCTTTGAACGACTGCTCGACGAGCCTGAGGGCGGTCCCAACGCAGCAGGAGAGTTTCTCATGGATAGGCTTCTGGAACCCGGTGAGGCATTCCTTTCACTTCTCGTAAAGCTGTTTGAAACATCCGCAAGATATGATCTTCTGGAAACACTATTTGTTCGGGCCATTGCAAAGGCCACTTCCAGGGGCGACCAAGACGATCTCTTCACAATCCGATACTACTACGGCAAGACTCTCTTCAGTATCAAGGGCCAGGAAGAAGCTGGTATTGCGGTATGGGAGCTCTATAAGAGCGAGGCTACGACTGAGCTTCACGAGCGGGCTGTTAACCTTATCGATACCTATGTGGTGCCCGCATGGCTAGAGCTTGCAGCTGCCAAAGATGTCGATCCAGCAAGGGCTCAAGGCTTCTTTGACAAGATTGAAGCAGCTTATATTGAGTTTGAGGCTCTTGAGTCGCATGATATCGAGCCTACGGTTGCCTTTGCGCAATACTTCAGATACCGCGGTGACACCGACAAGGCCAAGCAGATACTGCGACCGCGTGTAACCGAAGCACTCGAGATGCTCTCCGACGACCGCACTGACAATGATCTCTACTCACTATACAATCTTGGGCACATATTGGCAGTGATGCGAGACCTTCCCAATCATATAGCCTGCATGGATCTGATACGCCTAGCCCTCCGCATCGCCAGGGCAGAGTATAACAGAGCCGTAGCGAATTATGAAGCAGAGGACATACAAATGGAAATCGCCATGGCGAAAGGCGAGACATTTATTCGGAGCTTCCTATCGTTGCCTGATGAGCCTGAGACGGAGTTTTTCTGGTGTGATGGATGTCAAGCTAAGTTCAGTTTTGCGAGTGAGATTTGGACGTGTTTGAGTGAGAGTGGAAGTGTACAGCTAGATGATAAGTGCTACAAGAGGCTCAAGGAGGGAAGACTGGGGCCTGTGTGTAGTAAGGAACATGAACACTACTGGGTACCGAAGCGAAACATGGAGGAGATAGATGCGGTGCCAGTGGGCTCTGTTAAGTTGGGGGATGAGATTATTTCTTTTGAGGCATGGAAGGACAAGATACGAGAGCAATATGTTAGCAGCGGCACAACCACTTAAGTTAGAGAGTTCTCAAGCATTATTTAGTAGATGAGTAATGATACATTAAGACACAGGCCTCTAACTATCTGTAACCATCTTCAATCATCTTCAACCGTCTCCTCAACTCCCAGTATCTCTAATACATAAACATCAACCACTTAGGTGCGAACAATCTCCATGCGCTTCTTGAGACGGAAAGCAATAGCACGCTTTCGCGAAGCAGCAGACTGAGTGAAAGCACCAGAGCCACCGAAGGGACCAGCAGCAGCGCCGTTGCGAACACGAACGATGCAGACGTTGTTGGCGCCCCCGACAGAGCCTTCGCAGGTCATGCCCTGGGGCATCTGGACCTTGAGAGGGAAGTCGGTGTTGGTGGCAAGGGACAGACCCTGGATGCCGATTCCAGGAACATCTTGGGTCACTTCTGCGGTCTGGAAGGCATTGGGGTCGGTGCCGCCGGATGTAGCGTCGATATCAGCTGTCATTGGACCGGCGCCGTCTTGGTTGATCTGAAAGTGTTAGTAGAGGTACTTGGGTAGTATGGATGAAACATACCTGTCTATAAGTCATGGTGACCTCGCCGTTATCAGAGGCCGTAGGCAAGCCCTTGGTGGCACCCTCTCCAGCCGAAGCAGCAACGCTAGTCTCCTCAGCTGTCTCGGTCTTCTGACCACCGCCTCCACGGCCACCGCCAAAGAGTCCACCCAAGAGGTTACCCAACTGACGTCTCTGTCTGTTGTTGTTGTTACCCTTGGGCAAGTTGGAGAGATCATCCTCAACACCAGCAGCACTTTCACTGCCGTTGTTGGTGGGAACATTCTTAGCGTTTCCGCTACCCAAAAAGTTGGAAATCATGACGGAGGCGTCAACAGGGCCATTGCCTTGGGTCCTGCCCAGAGCGCTGGCCTTTCCGCTGCGGATCTCGCGATCACGAATAATAGAGGTGTCGGCTTGAGAACCGCATCCGTTGCTTGAGCAATCACGGGGAGTTCCGTCAGCAACTGTTCATTGTTAGTTATTCTCTTGTGCAGTACTAAGTGGGAGGGCAACTTACTGCTGAGACCAGGCATGGTAACTCCATTGGCTCCCTCAACAGAGAGAACAACTCCATGGGCAGAAGCCATGGCGAAAAAGGCAGAGACGATAGCAAGAGAATGCATTTTGAAGGTTGTGAAGATCAAAAAGGATTATTAAAGTTTGTGTTGCTGAAACTGAGCCGCCAGGGCTAACTTGAGACTTTCTTAGAAAGGAAGTGAAGAGAAGAGAAGATGATTGAGATGTTGTTGGATTATTCTCCAAGATGTCGAGCAATCAGACTCTTATATACAAATTATCATCTATATCATCAGTTTTCATGTTTGATATCACCCTCTTCGGTAGTCGGCTCGCCATGCCCTCCCCAGCGCTGATCATCAGCGATCATCAAATCGCATCAGGAGAAACCCCATCCTCAGCTTCAGGTCATCGTTTCCATTTGTCTCAAAGCCACTCACAGCCACATATTCTGTTCAGTTCACGCATTCTCAAGTCTTGACCCATGTTTCAAAATTCTTGGTGTTTCATGTTTCGCTCAGACCACCAAAAAACTTGACACGTGAAACTCTCAGTTCTAACAGTTCGAGAACTCTTGGCTTTTTTAGTGAATGCGATTGGCTTCTCAGATTTTTTGTCCTGTCGAGGTTTCTAAACACCAAGACGTTTGAATTCGTGATTCCTCACGTCGGCCGCCGCGTATTATTAATAGAGATATACCCTGGGACTATCACGCATTTAGCGAAGAGTTTTAATGGCATTGTTTGCGAGAGAATGTTCTTTTGATCGGCGCTAAGAGGTTCGTGTTTTTGGTGGTGAAACCGGAAACGAAAAGTACCAGGTAGGCGCAGTTGTTCGCGAACAAAAGGCCAAGACCAGAGGAGAAGCGATGGCGGCTATACCGAAGAGAATTATTGATGTCTTCTATTGTTCTTGTTATCGTTTGCAATTTATTCGTTGCTTATGTCATGGTTGATTTACTTGATTTTATATAATTCTTGAAAAGTGATATGGTGTTGCTAGTGGATGTGAGCAGTGGTAAACCTTTCTGTTTATGCAAACACATTATATCGTTTATAAACAATTCATGCGTTATTCCAAGTTCTTAGACATAGTTGAGTTTATTTGCTGGATGCGAATCCATGTGCACCTAATCTTTTCGGCCGAGCCGGCAGATCTCGGCTTTCCCTCCACCAAGTCCACTCCACTCCAGGAGTCTCACGATGCTGAAACAGCCACTTGGCGCCCCGTTTTGACAGCGTTTCACCGCCACTTTTTGGGCTTGACACATTCAGCTTTTCTTCTGCTTAAGTATTAAGTTAAGAATTAGACGCTTATAGCTTAATTCTGAAGAAGAGGCGGTTCCATCTACGTCAAAGCGTTACCCCAAGCTATAGAACGTTTGCTGTGTCATGTTCCCAGACTTGGCTTCTATCGCGAGGTCAATGACCTGTCGCAACTTTTGACGGCGAGAGGGCTGTGCAAGAATGAAACGTCGCAGATGGGCTGTATCTTGCCCAGATTGGAAAGGCATGCGAGCTTGATTGGTGTTTGGAATCATTATCAGCGTTGGCTGTAGAAGACGTCCTATTAGCCAAGATACGCAGCGCGACAAAATGGTTTCGATGCTCCTGATTGAAAACAAAGAGTTTGTTGCACTCTTTGGCACGACAATTGACCAAGGCTGTAATTGAGTTGTGTCGATCATCTCATCCCCAGACTTGCTGCTTCAATCAATTAACCCCTCCTACATGTCGCTTTCAAGCCGAATTGCTTAGTATTTGTGATAAAATATGTAATTGGAATTGACTAAGAGTTCACTCAGCTGACTTTTTTATATGTACATGACACGATCTGTAGCTAGGTAACAAGAAAGAAAAAGAAAAAAACGCGACTCGTCACTACCGGAAGCTACCATCTATCACTGGTTGATAGGATTGTAGATAGGGTCAACACCCTGCGCGGTACCAATACGAGCCTCAAACCAGAATCGAAGTCTCTCCACCAAAACTCTATCCTTCATGAATCGCGCAAACTCAGTCGGGTTGGTAGCAGTCTCGTTGCGAAGATCCGGGAAACCAGCTGGAGTGGCAACATCGCGACGGACAGACCAAAGACCCATAGTGGACTGAAACTCCTCGCTGAGAATGTAGTTGTGAAGAAGCTTGGCTCCCTCGGGGTGAGGAGCATCCTTGAGAATAGCGGCGGTTTGAGGCCAAGATACGTATTTTCCCTGCTTAGGATGGGCGAACTTTAGAGGCTTGGATTCACCGAATCGTCCGCCGACAGCAAAGTAGGCAGCTTCAGTGGCGTTCTCTGTGCGAATGATGTTGCCTGGGGTTGCTGTGCCGCGGACCCAGCGAGGGTTTTGCTTGAGAAGGTCCTCGAACCAAGAGGCGCCGTTCTGTTGCATACTACAAATTCATCAGCGCTGGTCAAGAGAAAAGGTCACGGCGAGCTTACATAATATAAAAGGCATAGAGAACAGCGTCATCGTCGTTGGGGTAGGTCAGAGCAAGCCTATTCTTGAACTCGGGTCGAAGGAAATCGTTATACTCAGTAGGTGCCTTGATATCAGGCAGCTTCTCCGTGTTCCAGGCATTGGCCCAGAACAAGATATACACACCATACCAATAAGCAGTGCTGTCCTTGAAAGCATGGTCGATCTGGTCAAAGCCCTTGGGGGCGTAGTTGAGCAGAGCGCCCTCTTGAGCCCAGCGGGGATAATCGTGCAATGTCTGCAGGATCACGCTGTCGACGTAAACCGACTCTCCACCGGCGGCAAGCTGCTGATCCACTCTGGCGTCATGGTACTTGGACAGGTCAACAGTTACGTTGAGCGTCATGCCGGGGAAGCGTTTCTCAAAGGCTTGCTTAAGACTGGCTCGTTGGTTGGGCGCATCTCCTCCGTGCCAGAGGGTGACAGTGCCTCCCTCTTTCAAAGCGGCTTTGTGGATCTCGTCGAGGCTTCTGGTTTCGATTTCTGCTTTCTCGTTGAAGCCGAGGAGTTGGTCATAGCCCATGACGGAGCTTGCCAGGACGGTGAGTGAGAACAAAGAGTGCTTCATGGTGGCGACAGTAAAGGGTGATGAGTAGGTTACTGATGAAGGTGGTGCTCCTGGACTCTAGTGCGCTGGTAGAGAGGGACTTTGGGTATTTATACGAGAAGTGGAAAATACGAAAACTTGGCATTTACCATGTGTTACATAAACCCAATCTCAGTCGGGAATACCGTGACGGTGTTCCCGCCGGCCAAATCGTGAATAGAGTTTTGTCAATGCCGATCTTGCATAATGGCTTATATGAGCACCAGGATTACGAGATCCCCATAGTTTCTTCAATTCCTCCAATCATGTCGACGATTGATTATCGCAGCGCGCGGTTCGGAGGGGCAGTGGGATAGACCTCACCCCGCCGACTCTGCTTAGTCGTCATTTTGGTGCTTGGCCTTCCTAAAGAGAACATCAAGTCCACAATGGCATGACGTGGTTTTGCTCTATCCGCGACTCATGGCGAGGCTCAGCTTGGACAGAAATCCCCAGGAGTATCCTCTTCAGATACAACTCCGTCACACCGACTAATGAGGTGGCAGCAAATCGTTATGCCGAAGGATTGGTAAATTACAGGGTTGCAATTGCGTCTCGCCATTGATTATGATCACGGCTAAGAACTTAAGCGGTTATCCAAGAACGGACTACAATCACGCTGGTTCGGTTTAGCGATCTGATGTTACTTCATGATTTAAAAGCACTATGGATTATCCCACCGCCTGACTCAGGATGCTTGCTACCTTATATACATGACAGCGACCCCGGTTATTCCACCAACTACGCGAGTGTCTTCTCGCCCTTCTCGATAATGGGAGGAGGGCGCTGAATGTCCTTGCGAAGGATGTAGCGCTTGAAGATATAAGGCAGCCAGACCTTTGTCTCGTGAGACAAGAAGCTCTTTGTAGGGACAGAAAAGACCTCTGTATGGTGTGTTAGTCACTGGGTCTAATTGTTGTAATAGTGGGGAAAACTTACGATCCAATTCTTCAAGGGTCATCTGCTTGGTCTCACGAACAAAGCAGAAGATCATACCCCAAGCAATGAGGTTGAGCCCGGCATAGAACCCGAAAGCTCCAGTGGGAGTCATGACAGTCTTCATGCGGGGGAAAGTCAAGCCAAGAACACCGGCGAAGGTGTTGTTGATGCAGACAGCCCAAGCCATACCCTGCTCTCGCTGGATGGTGGGGAAAACCTCAGCTGAATACTGGAAGGCGACAGGTCCCTCACCGAGACAGTAGGCAATGGTAAAAAGGTAGACGAAGAGAACAACGGGACCAATGTTGGCTGCTCGGTTGTCGCTGTCGTTGAGAAGAGAGAGACCACCAGCCAGCAAGAAAATACACATGAAGGGGAATGTAGCCAGTGTCAAGAATCGTCGACCCTTGGTATCAATCAAGAAGAGAGTAGGAATGGTGAAGACAACTTGGATAGCACCATATCCCAAAGAAGCATATAGAGCCTCATCGTGGCTATAACCAGCCTCTCGGAAGATACTAGAACTGTAGAAAGAGATGATGTTAATACCGCACATCTGCTGGGCCAGCATGACAGTGCTAGCACCGTAGTTGGCACGTCGAATCCTAGGAACAGCGAAGCAGTCCCAAAGACGACGAAAGTAACCAGCGCCAGCGTTCTCGCGGAGCTCCTCGTGGTAGATGATATAAGAGTAGTAGTAATCGCGAGCACCGATGATGGGGTGAGCTCGAAGCTTGGACATGGAGACGAAGCCATCGGCGATGCGGCCGTGCTTCATGAGCCAACGGGGAGATTCGGGGCAGAAGTAGATGCCGACGGCGAGGAAGAAGGCGGGGATGAAGGCAGAGCCGAGCTCAAGACGCCAGGCGATGTCACCGATATCTTTGACGATGACATTGGCGCAGAAACCGAGAAAGATACCTGCTGTAGTTAGTATCGAGATTTGATTGGGAGAATGTGAGAGGCGTCTTACCAATGACGACCCAAAGCTGCCAAAACATGACGAGAGCACCTCGAATTCGAGCAGGAGCCATCTCAGCGGAATAGATAGGCACGGTAGCGTTCTTGGCACCAATACCGATTCCCATGATAAAACGGATGGCAAAAAGCTCTTGCCAGTTCTTGGCGAAACCAGAAGCGATAGGGGTAGCTACCAAGCAACAGGCTGTGATGAAGATCTCTCCACGTCGGCCGAAGTAGTGGTTGAGAGGATCGACGATAAAAGCACCGCTAGAGACAGAATGTCAGATGAAGTCAGGATATCGCAGGTGAGAATTAAAGCTTACATCAGACCAGCAGTCAGGAAGATAATGGAGTTGATGATACCAACAATCCACTCATCGCGTCCTGTACCATCAATGCCGAACTCCTTGGGGAACGAGAGATTAGCGCCATTGGCACCTGTCTGATCCCATCCCTGCGTAGCAGCACCAACAGCACAAAGACCAATTGAGTACCACAGCATCTTAGATCCATGCCACTTGTGATCTCTCTCATAAATGAGAGCATCGCGTTCGTCATCGAGAAGATCATAGGATTCAAAGTTATCGGGGTCACGAGCGATGAGAGCTGCTCGGCCGAAGAGGTCGACGTGCTCGGACATGCCATTGGACTCGGCAAAGGCGCGAGCATCGGCGACGACTTGATCCTTGGTTTTGCTCTACGGTATTGGTGAGTAATTGGAGGAGATGAGGTGAGATGTACGTGTGATTTACCTGGAGGGGATTCTGGATAATGTTCAGAGCGACGGATTGACGACGACCCTGAGAGGCATGCTCTAGAATCTCAGCACCGCCCTTCTCAGGCGGAGGCGTGACGGTCTTGTCATCATAAGATGAGCCACCATGGCCAGGTGAAATATCCTTGTCATCCATGTTTGAAGTCCAGTAAATCAACCGTCAGGACAGTGAGTAAGAGAAGAAGAGAGACACTGCTGAAACAACAACAAGATCTTCATAACCTGAGGCTGTTATCATATATAAGCTTAAATTTAAAGCACGGCAGTTGGCAACCCTCTGGAGTCAAACTTGGCAACCCGAACGTGCCAAGCCCAGGCAGCAGGTTAATAGTCTTGGCCGGCATGATATCACCTCGCGCCAAGGTCGTGTTGGAGGTGTGCTACCCCGTGGAGAAGATGTGCTCATTGGATCATATCACTAGAGTGGGGGACCGGTGCAGGACTTTTTCCTTGCTTATGCTGGTTTACTGTATGTGATTGAAGATCATTGCCTCGTCTACGTACTGATTGTTTGCTGTCGATTTGCATGTTCTTTGTCAGATTGCCCTTTTGTTATGAGCCATATCGACCTCAGATCAGTTACTGAGATATCCCCATCTTCCATCTCATGCGGAGAAGAGAAAAAATAAGTGGCTTTAGGCTTTAGGCACCGAAATTCTTTCTCCCTTCTCCCCCTAAAAACCAAGCTTTTCCTTTATCCTCCCCGCTTACCCCACATGTTGTGCCATGGGGATTCAACCGCAAAGTCTTGGCCCATCCTCTGAAATTCTCCACCTGAGCGATTGATCCAATCAGTGGTTTGTTTATTTCACTGCCTGTTTTTTAGATCAGGAATTTAGTCTGAGCTTTTTGGGGAAAACGGGCGTTGCGAACCATGTGAAAGGAAGAGTTGGTGCTAAGTGGGACGGAGAGTTGCAAGAATACGGGTGCCTAATGGGGAAGTGAGTTTGTAAAAATTCTGTCGGCGAAGATGAGATGGTTTGGCTCGGGTATCTCGGGCAATGGTGTTGAGGATTGATCATTTCATGTCCTGCATGGTCAATGCTACCGTCGATGGCTTGAGTCAATTGACTGCGCAGCCGTAGGCGAGTCTGACGCTATTGAAACGCGGGTCATTTCTATCAGCAGTAAAATTGAGTCAAGACAAGCCGTTAACGTTATAAATAAAGTTAAAATGCGATCGCCGTCGATTATGCTGATCAAACTTTCACTGCGATCGCGATCATCGGTGGAATAAAACGTCAAGAATCGATTCCAACTGACGATGACGATAATAACTCTTACCCTGGTCCATCGGAACATTTCACGATAGTCGAGATGCTTCCAGCCATGCCTCGCTAACCCAAACAACACTAGCCAAATTGCGGCTCAATTGAAGGCATTAACCCACGCGTTGAAAGACAGAGTTCTGGTCAATATCATTCCCGCGTATTCCTTCGAATTTAGAATCAAACCATGGCAATAAGATTTATGTAGCGAATGCCTGCCAAGGTCTACAAAGAGACCAGGATCCTTCCATGTTTTGCTCAACTCAATTCCGTGATCAAATCCCGTCGCGTAGCCAACGCGTCCCCACTCTTACCATTTTCTCTCCAGCGGACATCGGGTTGTATCGGGAATACCGGAAGTGGCCTTAATCTCTGAAACAGGACCATGTCTACATACCAGGATGATACAAGCTATTCCCGCTCATACGCTGGGTCTAGTCAGCAGGAATGGAGGAGCAACACGTGAGATTAAAAATGCGCTGGCGAGACGGGAGGTAAGAAGAACCTTAGTAGCCAAGATATCCAGCGCTCCATTGGAACTCATTCGGGTAAAGTGTCGGGGCCCCGTGGGAAAATTCTGGTGGTCTCACGTGCCTTGGCTTTGATCCTGCAAATCCGAGGCAACGACATGCAATGTCTTTGTGTAATCGGTCCTTTGCCTTGATCTGCGCTTTGTGTTACCGGACTCGGAGGATCATGCAACAGATCATGCAGCTTTGAGACCATTTTTCATTAGAGGCCCTTGCTGAAATGTCAAACCAACAGATTTAGGAACAACTGAGTACAGTAAGGAAGTTAGAGCAGAACCGAACTTGAATACATAAATCCGCGATATCTATATATCTACAACAACAGCCACCGAGACTTACTCTTCAACCTAACACAAGAAAGCCAGGTAGTTGAGTTATAATAATATTTAAATTATTGCTAGTTAGTGATTCAGGGTCTTAAAAGCCTTCATTATGCCATGCCGCGTCAAGAAGATGTGTCAGATGCTTATTTGAAGTTGGCTAGAAAAATACCCTACACCATCGCTTCCGACTGCGGCCTGAGGCAGAGAGAACAAGACTCGGCGGGATACCTAAAACAGTCGTCTTGGCGCGGATCAACACCTGCCTTTTATCCACCAGCAATAAGTCAGAGGGCTTGAGAGAAAAAAACCCAGACCCATGCATCGGATAAATTCGCGCCGTCCTTGCGGCAGTGAAAAAAAAAGACATTCTTATAGATACGTCATAGCTGGAATATAGCACGTGAAAAGCTCACGCGTCCAGCGCGTCGCGTTCTGAAACCCGATTTGCTTGACAAATGACATTGGTTTGTATTTTTATCAGCAAGGAACAAACGCCCATGCTGATCGACGGCAGCGTGAGATAGTGAAATAACTATTCTCTGCAACATGAAAGATTTACTTGACTGTTGGTATTTTATTATATCGTCCTTCTGACAATATGTCTCAATTGGCTGCTGAAGAGAGACGCACACATTGTTTACAACTCCACCCCTCTTGGCAATAATATCGAGTACAACATGACCTTACTACTGCTAAACCGGCCCAAAGGTAACAGCATCGAGGTTAACACCCGTCCTGTAGCACGTGAATCCAAAAGCAACACCAAACTGGTCATACTGAGCCAAATCCTGTTCCGTAAAAATGCAGCCTAGGCTTATCAGGTGCCAATCCAAATCATCACCTACACTGACACGTCCTCCCCCGGGGATGTTCACGAGATTTTCTGGAGGCCCCGCGACACAGTAGGCACTTATGTAGGAGCATCCGTTGACATTATCATCGTCGATATACTGGTCGATACGCACATAGCCGTTGAGTGAGTAGGTGCCTGCTTTGAGGAGCTTCTTGTCGATCTTTTGGTAGAAGAAGTTTTCGTACGGGATGCCCTGTCCGGATCCAAACAATTGTCGTCCTGATGCTGGGCCTTGGTAACTCTGGGTGCTGAGACTGAAAGTATTCGGGTAGGGCGTCACTATCCATGGCGCAGTTGTGCCATCGTCAAAGTTGGGGTTGATAAGGTAAGTCGGCTCTCCTTCAGCGGTTGTAGTTGTTGCGGTGGCAGTCTCGGAGATGGTCATTGAGATTTCAGTGGTTATGGCTATAGTAGTCTTGATGCTAGTAGCTGCCGTCGATATTTCACCCTCAGCGGTCATTATAGTTGCACCCTCAATCTCCGTGATTAATATCTCAGCCTCAGAGATAATTATTATTATTTTGGCGCTTCTGGTAGTCTCACTGCTAATAACCATCATTGCCATTTCACTCTCAGCGGCCATTGTAGTCGTTCCTTCAACCTCTGTGGTCGTTATCGCAGTCTCGGTTGCCGTCAGCGTCGTCTCGCTATCGGTTGTCAAACTGCTAGCCTCAGAAGTCGTAAGGGATCCAGCGCTGATCTCGGTCGAAAAGATGGAAGAAGCAGACTCGGAAGTTGACGTGATAATGGCCGATGTTGACGATGGTCGACACGGGCCCGCAACGACTACTATCGATGAAGCGAATGCTGTGAATGCAGCAACTATCAGCTTGTTGGGAAGCATTCTGAAATGACTTCACATAGAGGGAAGTGAGCGTGGGTGGATAAAGATCGAACAAACGAGCCGGGGCAGTCGAGAGAACTGAGCCTTATACTCTAATACAGACACTTAGGAGGCCCGTTATAGAAGAAGTAATCACACTAGTTATAAGGCTGATAGTAGCGTCTCAATAGTCCGAAGCAGCACCTTGCTGGACCAATAGAGTCACTAGTTCGATGGAAGCAGGCTGACACTATTAGAATTCAGCCCTTGACTAGTAAGGATGTTAAAAAGCCAAGATTAAAGGTGTGAGCGATTTGCCCGCTAGTGGTTTATCTGTACTCTGCTACGCTTGCAGTGTTAATTGGGTATTCAAAAGACTCGTATTTGCGGGGGAAGACTATAATAACTTATGTGAAACATCACTAAACTCTACCGGTGGTGTATTAATAACAGAAATCTATCATCATTCTATTGGGCCTATTCATCATTCAGAGATTATCTTACTGATCGTGGCTTGATCGTAATTTGACCCGCAGAGGAGTATGACACTAGTTTGTCCCACCAGTTTCGAAGCGACCTTGCTAAAGCCAGCAAGAGCCAAAGCAGCAGACCCTTCAACAATCATACTCTCAGACCAAGCAAGATCCCTCAATGCATCCTTAATCTCATCTTCAGTACAGTCAATCACTTCATCAATAACCGCATTTGCCAAACCGAGGGTTATAGTGTTCTCATCGATGCCACCGGCACAAGCTTCGGCTAGAGTGGGAAGATGCTCTGTTTCAACAACGCGACCTGCAGCCATTGACGCAGCTAGAGCTTTTGAGTTGATCGTTGAAACGCCAAAGACTTTGATTCGTGGATTGTTTGCTTTGAGGACGGATCCAACGCCACTGATGAGACCGCCGCCTCCCATTGAGATAAAAACATTGTCGATATGGTCACATTGCTCAAGAAGTTCAAGGCCAATGGTACCCTGACCCGCCATGACATCGGGGTCGTTATATGGCGATATGTAAGTATAATCACCCGAGGCAGCAAGCTTCTGGGCATGTTGTTCAGCGAGACCAGGCTCAGCACCGTGAAGGATCACCTCGACGCCATAAGACTTGATCGCGTTCAACTTGGCAGTAACGACAGTTTCGGGGAGGACGACGGTGAGATTCTTAGATAGAGTCTGCGATGCCAAAGCGCAGCCAATGCCGTGGTTGCCAGACGAAGCGGTGATTAATCGACCCTGTCCTGATGCCGACAGCTTAGACATGGCGCCTCGGATTTTGAAAGATCCCGTTAGCTGGAAGTTTTCGGCTTTGAATAGGACTTTCGCTTTGAGATCACGGCCGATCTTCTTGGCGGGGATGAGAGGTGTTTGGTAGATGTGATGACGAATGCGGCTTCGTGATTGCACTGAAGCAGCTGCTATTTCTTGAAAGGTCGGCATGGCGATGGTCAAAGACTTGAAATGTCAAGTAAACTGTGATGAATATCTCTGAGGTGAGAAGTAATTGAGGATGGAACAATTTGCAGGTCTAGGTCGCATTTATGTTGGGTTGGTAGCTCTAGGCTACCTAGCCAATCATTTCAGGTACCTGGATGTCTTAACTAGGGCGCGCAGACAAGATGTCAGCAAGTAACAAGACTAAACTATACTCGGCAGCACCTTTCACTTCCATGATTGGCTGCACCGCCAATACAATTGCAGCTCAAGATATTTAGCTCGCCTTATAGGTCTTTGAGTCACACGATATTGATGCATTTGAGCTGTGTCTTGTAGCTTAATGGAGAAAACCTTGCCTCACTTGTCCAATTACAGACTAGTAAAAGAACATCGGCATTAGAACCACAGAATTGGACCTGCCTAATTAGGATAATTAAGCGTTAATATCCACTCGAATCTTAGGTAGCGGAAATTCTCAACTGATGTGGATTGATCCCATTGAGATACCTAAGGTAGATACCATGCGCTCTGAATACCTACCAGTTACCCTGTTGAGTTTCGTGACGTAGCATAGTACACCTAGTAGATATTATAACATAGCCTGGTTCCAACCTTGGCAAACAATCCAAGACCTTCTCCCTGTGGCTTCTGATTCTTCTGCTCAATATGCTTTCCATAAACCTCCCAGACCTTGAGAAACTTGGGATTACCCTCTAATAGCGTCGAACGCCTTAACCATTCCTCATGCTGTTTTACCTTCTTATATGCCTCACGAGTCCTTTGCTTCTCAGAATCTTTCGCAAGAAAGATCCTAACTTAGATACAGTAGAGAATCAAGGGCGAGACCAGCTGCTAGTGCAGTCGCTACAGATGACCCGTCCACGATCTCTGGATCGGCTCGATACTCTCGCTGACTTTTGTCCCAGGGGCCATGGGGTAGTTTGCCTCGGCTTCAAAAATCAGTCTTTTGAAGTCTGTCATGCACTGGATCCACTCGTGTTTCGTGGTGTGTTCTGTGACTTCTTCAGCACGAGCAGGGGTCTTGACATCACGTCTTCGGTGCATGTTTAGCTACTCAAATTCGACTTCGACATTCGGACGTAGTTTCTTCGTTCTGCTCGACAGTGTTTGGAGGTTTGGTTGGGTCTACGCCGCGCGATGATCCTATCCTGTTGACCCGGTTTTGCCACCTAGCGACAAGCTTGGCAAGGCTTACGATATCGAGAATCTTGGATCTCTAAATTCGGAGGAGTTTGTGGAGATCGAGTTTGATAAGCCTTTGAAGAAGGCCGGGGACAATTCAGCTGAGCAGGCCTCGGCAGACCATAGTAGTTTAGGGCAGAAGAATATGCACGCACGGGCCCGAGTGCCGTGAGGGATTTTATTCGCCTAATCCTTCGAATATACTTTCAGCTTAACCACTATTGCTCTGTATTGTGCTATTGTACTATTGGCGGCTAATATCCCTACACTATTATGTGAATCATTTTAAGCCCTACCCATGTCGACCATGGTTTCGGTGAGTCTCCACATGCCGGTAGGCACGGAGCCACAGGACTTGCTAACCAGGCTTCTTTCTCTGCGGAAAGTCGAGTGAAAGACAGGAAGGCATTCTTGGGACCTTCGTTAACTTTCTAAGAAACAACAAGAAACCTGAAACGTCTGACTCGGGATCTGATTCTGGGTCGCCTTCGGGCAGTTCGGTTCCCTGTCGACGTCCGTCTGTGCAGCATCAAGATGAGAAAGAAGTTGAACAAATTGACGGTGCTGATGACATAAAGAAACAGACAGAAGAGAGTGGAGGGAATGCTGAGGAAGCAGTGTCGGGTTCAGATCTGAGCACAGCAGCAGAAGCGGAGACTAAAGATGAGGCTCTACGGCTTGTATGGCAAGAGTTGCCGTCAGACAGTGATACAGGTGATCAGGCTACTGAAGCTCGACTTATAGAGTAAGTAGCGCACTAAACGCATGCTTCCGGGGCTGATGATCTACAGTTTCATTGTTATACCCGGAGTCTATGGCAATTGGCACGATAAAGACTTTGGGCCGAGCCCTGGATCTGGAAGCTCAGCTTGGGTTACCCATTTCGCCGACGAAGGCTGGGAGAAGCCCAAGAACCCTCAAAGCAGTTGCCGGGTGTTTCGCTTCCAGTACAATCCTTCCGAAATCTTCTCTGGTCATAGATCTCGAGAGGCTATTCATAGGGTTGCATTGAGATTGCTCAATGTGTTACGCTTACAGCGTTCTGGCGAGAGCAAGGTATGGGATAATTCACTATCCGAATAGGACACTTTATCTGACATGGAGCTCTATATATAGAAGCGTCTTATATACTTTATCAGCCATGATATCGGAGGCACTATTGTTAAAGATGTAGGTGATGAGGTAGAAGTGCTGAGAGTATTGCAAAGTGTACTAACCAAGCTTAGGCTCTTGTCACAGCTTCTCTTGACAGGAGCTCATGGCAAGATATATCGGAGATGACACGAGTTTTGGTGAGTGAGCCCTATCTATTATATAGCTACTCAGTCTGACACACTACAGATCTTCAATGGCTGCCCACACCGCCAGAAAGACAAGGCCGACTTGGAAACGAGGCTGGCTAGCTTTCTCTATGGAAACTATTCTCAGGACTCGGGAAAGCTACGACCTTCGGTAGCCTCAATATCAGGACTTACCAGAGCCATCATCCAAGTGAACGGTCTCTTTATAACCTCGAAAATCGCGCTGCGAAGCTGGATCGTAAACCTGCACTCTCATGGAGAGAATAGCAGTGGGGTGAGTGGTTCAACATCAGATGCAGTCCTGTATAACCCAAGACTGACCTGAAATCAGGGTTTCGACGCTTACTGTGCAACGTTGGGTATATCGTTGGAGAGAAGATTGACAGCACCAACTGGGACGGACTATTCTCCTCTTACTCAGTACCTTGCCAAGATAGAGCCAGGTATGTTCAAGAGACTCAGTAATCGCTTCATGAGTATAACTAAGTGTTCTTATCAGATATCCGGGTGCCGAAAGAGTCCATCAGACCACGACAGTATGCTCAAGAGAGGAAGCTTCTTGCTCTGGCGTCTCCTATTTATCCACTTCGAAACAAGGTTGAGCCCAACCCGTTAGCTGATCTACCAGATTACCAAGCTTGGCTGAGCAGTCCTTGTCCTCAAATACTCTATCTTCATGGCAGCCACCGGGTTAGGGATGTGGCCGAAAGGGTGTTTTACGCCCTCGAGGACGAAGCCGCCAAGTTAAAACGACGAGTAAATGTTCTATACTTCTCTTTCAACAGATTCGATGTGCGTGCTGACAGTATTCGGGACATGATCGCTACCTTTTTGGCCCAGATCTGCAACCATCACCCGCACCTTGGCCCTACTATCAATCGACTCTGCAGTCAGATTGAGAATGAGCGAGGATGGACTGAAACGGACCTGATTCAATTCTTTGAGATGTTCAGAATCTCAGCAGAAGTTGAACAGACGATCATTGTCATTAATCGCTTCGACGAGTGCACAAAGAGCTCACGAAAGAGATTTCTGGACCATATCACTGACAAGTATTACAACAGTGAGGCCCCCTGGAAGATTGTGGTTACAAGTATTGAACATGGTGCTCTCAGCGAAGAGCTATCAGGCCCTTTTTGTGTCCCCATGCATATTTTGTCTGGGGAGCCGGGAGACCTCGTTATGGACAGTTTCGAAAGCGACATTCAAGCACTGATAAGCTCAAGAGATGATCTAAACTTCAGAGAAGAGCAGATTCGAGACGAGCTGCGGTTCATGGAGAAGTTAGATCCTCCAGTGCGCCACATCATATGTGAGCAGCTTAGAGTTCGGGAGGAATGGCCCGACGAGATATCAACTGGTGACGCCCTTGGATTATTGAGCCTTTCTCAGCAAGTACAAGAGGGTGACAAGAATATGGTCTCTGTGCTGCATGCTGTGCTCAAGCGATACCCCGACCAGAACTCTCTCGAGTGTCTTCTCTCCTGGCTCCTATACGCTGTCAGACCACTCACAATCTGGGAACTTGCCACTATTATTTCGTTCTCAGAGGAGAGGGAATATAGTAAAGTCTCTCCCAGCTTTATGGCTGTGGATAGGCTTGTTCAAAATGTTGAGAAAGACTTTGCAGGTATTCTTGAGGTGGATCACAACGAGGTCAGGTTTAAGCACCCGTGCTTACACAATGTCATGGTCAATGATGATCCTTCAACTCAAAACGCCGAAGACTATATGTGGACCAAGATTAAAGGCAAAGCTCATAATCTCATAGAAAGCATGTGCCTGGACTACCTGTCTAGAAATTCTGTTCAAGACTATCTCAGAGAGACATTTGCTGTCGCGGACTCAACAACCTTCGAGACACCGCCTTTCCCAGACCGCACTAACCTTGCTTCATATGCTATTCAGGCATGGGCACATCACTATTCTCTCAGCTCCCCTCTTCCAGATATATCTGCTTTGTCATCGAAGAAGGACCTGGTTCAGACCCTCGCAAAGGCGCAGTGGTGCTTAGCGAATCCTGCCACCAGACGCTCTCCCTGTTTCCAGTCACTATTCCCAATATTCGCTGGCCTCGGCCTTCCCAATGTGGTGGAACCCTTGGGTAGTGATGATGTTTTACGAGGTCTCATTGAAGCCGCAAGCAAAGGACAGAAACAAGTTGTTGAAGATCTCCTCGGCGAATATGACTTTACGCCAGATGAGACATGGGAAGTTCTCAAAGCGGCGAGTTCCTCTGGCAGTGAAGAGCTGATGATTGCTCTGTTGGACAAGATAGAAGCCAAGGGAAAGATACCTGACAATTTTGATTGGCCGCCTATTTTGATTTATCGGGCTTCCAATCTGGGCCTAGAGGGGTTTGCCGAAAGGATTCTTAGTCTTGGATGTCCCCCAGATCCAGATGTTGACTGGAGAAACGATAAATCCATACAAGCATCTCCTCTGTATCAGGCAGCTCGTCATGGGTATACAAACACCGTTCGTGTGCTGTTAAAACATGGCGCTAGTATAGATTACAAAAGCCTGTCTGAAAGAAACCCGCTTCACACGGCTGCCCTTGAAGGTCACACCGAGACTGTCAAAGTCATCTTGGAGGAGTCGCAAGTCAACGTCGACTGTGCTTCCGAGCCAAACTTCACTCCTTTGTGTCTAGCAGTTCTTGGCGGTTACCACGACACAGTGAAGCTGTTGTTGGAGAAAGGCGCAGACCCGAATATGGGCATCTCAGATTCTCACACTGGTGATGATCAGTGGACTCCTTTGCATGCAGCGACAGACAACGGTTTCATAAAATGCATCAAACTACTTCTAGAAAAAGGAGCAAATCCGAATATTCCTGGACCGTCTGGACCTCCGTTGCATTGGACAGTTACTAATGCCCGCATCGATATCCTCGATATCCTTCTTGATGCTGGGGCTGATCCCCTGAGTGAGATCCTCAAGAAGCCTCTTCTAGTCACAAGCGTCGGGTCTGAGCTGAAAGGCGCTGGTCTAGGTATGCTGGAACGACTTCTGGAGCTCAAATTGGACGTCAACTGTAAGGACCGTGAGGGGAGCACCCCACTCACCACTCTCATATGCTCGTACGCAAGCAAAACAGCCGGCGAATCTGGCCAAAGAGACGAAGCTTTGAGAATACTGATAAGCCATGGTGCTGACCCCAATCTGGCCAGCGACGACATGTGGACACCATTGCAATATGCAGTGGTAGTGAAACAGTATAACGCGGTCGAGATACTCCTAGAAGCAGGCGCTGATCCGAACATAACCTTTAAGAAGAGCTGGGCACCTCTTTGCTCTACGCTTGTGCAACCCAAGATAGCCCGCCTGTTGCTCGAGAAAGGTGCAAACCCCAACGTTGCTTTCTCCGCCGGATTCCTTACCCTGACATAAACGTCGTATTGGGGTTGTGAGACGTACAAACGGTTATGCCTCTGCGACAAGTGATATCACTATGCTGATGTCCTTCACTTGGCGCATGATGACTTTACATAAAAGGAGAAGAAGAGTATGAGGAGGGCGAACATGAAGTGTCAGCAACAGCCATTTCTGGCTCATCTATACTCCAACTACAATTCTGACTCTGACTCGGAGTCCAAAGACTCAGAAACTGAGGAGGATAAAGAGGATCCTTCTGAGGATAGATCATTGGCAGGCAGGGAACGAAGAGTTATTGGCGTATGCGATAGTATTCCTAAAAGCCCTTCGAATACCAAAGACTGAATAATCTTAAGTAAGGAGCTCAAGAATACAGTATATAAAGAGCTCAATAACCCTATGACATTCTCGTTCGAGGTTCTTGTTGCTTGAAATTCAAGTCCCGATTTATCATCCACTAGCCAGCAAATCGCCACCCTTCAGGCTCACCAGCGGCGTCCTCTGCAGCCTTCAGGGCCTTGTTCTTCTTAGCCACGTACCACTTTGTGATGAGAACAAAGATCACAACGAGACCACAGCCTGTAATGATAACACCTCCTCCAGTCTGATAGTAAGGCTCCTGGTTTCGGAGGAAGAAGTATGGGGTGAACCAGTGGGAGACGGATGACACGCAGTTGGCATAGGCGATGAGGGCAGCACGCTTTGTGCGAGGACGAGGGACAACAGTTGTCTCCCAAGAGATTTGGATCTAAGGATAAGTTAGCGAAAGGTGACTGATGAGATAGGTGAGAGAACTTACGTTCAGACCGACGAATGGACCGACGACGAGCAGGATCATGCAGAAGTATCGGGCGCCAACGTTGAGGGTGGTGATCATGACAGCACAGCCGATCAGGGTAAGAAGGATTGGAACGATGATGTGATAGCCGTGTTCCAACTTTCGACCGGAAGACCACGAGATACCCATCATCACAATAAAGGCGATGATAGGAGGGGGAGCCTGGATGAGGTAGGTAGTGGTACCAGAGAATCCGAGGGTAGCGACGATCTTGTATCATTGTTAGTACATAATTCATAGTTAAAAGAAGAACAAGAATTACTCACGGAAGGGAAGAAGTCCTTGTAAGATTGCGCGATGATCAAGAAGAAGTGAATAGCGGCAAAGAGATGGGCGAATGGCTCCTTCATGCACATCCAGAAGCCATCCCAGTAGCCACCGGCATCATCTTCAGCAATGCCACCAGCGGACACAGTCTGACGATATTGAGCCATAGCTGCCTCTTCCTCGGTGATGAAGTATGTACCCGTCGAGTCAGGGAAGTTGGGAATGAACCAGAAGCTCACAAGAGCCACCAAGATACTGACGGCACCTAGACGAACTGTTAGCTCTATAAACTGTATTGTTATGCTTGAAGACATACCTTCGAGAAGCAAGAACCATTTCCAAGCTCGGAGGTTTGCAACGCCCTCCATGTTGGTCAAGATACCAGCAGCCAAAAGACCCGAAAGAGCCTGAGAGATAGTATTTCCCGCATGCCAGATACCCATCCTCATAGGCGATTCATGCTTCGTGTACCAAGAAGAGGTCATGAGGGACACAGCAGGCACAAAGGGACCTTCAGTAAAGCCGATGAGGAAACGGCAGAGACAAAAGCCCCATCCCGCAGTAACAGCAGGCATGCAGATGGTGACGCAAGACCAGACAAGCATGCAGCTAGGGAGGAGAATTCGAGGGGTGCCCTTGGCGAGGATGACGTTGGCGGGGATCTGAGAGAGAATGTAGCCCACGTAGAACATGGAGATGCCGAGAGACCAGATTGTATCCGTCATGTGAAGATCTTCTTGCATACCGGCGAGTCGAGCGTTGGAGACGTTGATTCGATCGAGGTAGCTGCATCAGTTAGTAAGAGAAATGTGAGTGAAGATAGAATGACTGACTTCATCAACAGCATGGCTGTGACCATGGGAAGAAACTTCCAGTCGAGCTTGCGAACCAGGGATTTCTCAATGGCAGCACGCTCCTCTGGAGTCTTGTCCTTGATGAGCGGATAGCGCTCGAGGATCTCATCTCGCACAGGAGCAACCTCTTCATACTCGACATCTCGTTTAAAGTCCAAAGACCCAGGTTTTGAGTGAACGGAGCCCGTCATGTTGATGGCAGAACTATGTCTCTCGAAAAGTTATCAGGATCAACTCAGTGTGAATGATGAATAGCGAGAGAGTGCTGGTGATCATTTCAAGAAACCATGGGTATCATACACTTTTATACATCCCAATCCTTACCCCAAAGCAAGGTAACAATGCCAAGATCCTGTTGTTGCTCCAGCGTGTCTTTTTTCGCTCTTCCATCCGAAGCTCACCCCGCATCCCCGCGTTCGTGAGAAATAACCTTACAAGATAGAGTACGACGTTCGCGGGGGCTAGCGTTCGGACTCAACCCGTCGGCTACGGCCCACCAATAAAACATCATGATTGAACAGCCGACGGACTTGGCCCGAGGAAAAGTCTTGGGGGTGAGGTCAAAGCGAGTTACTGATTGTTCTTGTTGAGGAATAGCGCTGCACTAAACGACGTAAATGACTTGGAATTTCGGGGGGTATCAAGTCCTGGTAGTTCTGCCAGAGTTAACCATATTTTAAGCATATCTACTTTCGGGATAGTGAACTTACCTGCAGGCTGCCCTGTCCTTCCATCATTTTGGTAGAAAGCGATAGGAGGAATTGCTGGAAAATGCTCAATGCAGAGAACTTGGATGAGCACTGCGTGAGCAGTATAGACGCTTTGCTCACTACCTCGAAAGTCTGTGTCAAGCCTGTCTGGTTCGGCTGCGGTGCGCGCTGAACGAGACAGACATACGCCACGGCTGCTGCCAAGACATCATATGCATCTAGGAAAGATACCGTGGTGCCACTCCCCGACCTATTGTAGAGTTTCTCAATACGCGCCTTGCAGCAACTAATCGTATCAGCTTCGACTTGGCCGTCACTCTCAGCATCGACTTCGGAGCTTGTCAGGTTAGGTTGGACCATTAGGATCAGAGCCCGGCATGCTAGTTGATCCAGGTAGTCAAACTGGGGACTCGTTGGGGTATTGGCACCGCCGGTTTGTGGGGGAAACTCTCGCCAGAAGCAGAGGTTACTGTACGAAAACAGTGGGCTAGAATGATGACCTCCACAGAAGTCTGAAATGAGCTGGGCGTGGGTGATGAGATGTTTACTCAGAGCAAGCTTATTTCTCACCTGCCCCGATGCAGACTCTTCTTCTGGTACATCTGGTACCTAATCGACAGTCAGTAATGTTCATTTCCTGTCTCATCGGGCATCTACCGAAACTGAGATGTCAACCTCAGTAATAGTGAACGGTCTACCCATAACCGATGCTAGAGATCTACAGCATCTCGTCAGTTCTGCAGTGTCTGGCTTTTACAACGAACCTACCGATCCCAGAGATACACACTCCAGAACAACCACTCAACCCGATAGGTGTACTCTGGACTCCGTGGTGGTACTGTCTTGTGCAACCCTGCGGCTATGCAATTAGTCATAATGAAGCCCATGAGGTGCCATGTTGATCCACCCGAAGCACTAAACATGGAGAAGACTGCAAGCAGAAGCATGCAGTGCAGGGTGTCCAGAGGCTCTTGAGAGTGGAGAATGAAGGGCAGTAGCTTCACAGCTGCAGCGTGGAGATTGGTAGCCAGTGAAGACAAGCGACCTGCATCAGGCGACATGCTGATGCCTATCGCCACAGCCAGGTATGTGTTGAATCGAGGCAGTGCGGTTCTAGCTGGATCAGCGCCTTGATTGCTTATCTCCAGTACGGCCTCGTACTGCTCAAACAAGCGGTGTTCGTCAACATGCGGAAGCCAAACGCTCCAGTCGAGAAACCGCTGGAAGTGACTCAGTGTCAGGTCGCGTGTGAGTAGGATGAGCTGTTCGTCTATCACATACGCCGGCTGCGACGACGATGCCTTGGAAGGGTCTCGGCCATCTACAGCCAGAGCTGCTGATATTGACTCAATGATGGCGAGCTTATGTGGCTTGTCGCCTGTATTCGTTCGAGACTCGGCCATGGCCTTGTTGGACAAGAGGCCAATGGCGCTCATGGTGTCTTGGACACTTGATTGCTCTTCTCCATTGCCAGCAATCGCTTCATTCACCTGTACAGATGATATAGATCCATAGTTCGACCGGCGGCGTTTGCCATTGATTGGTGAGACGGCATCCACTGTGCCAAAGGAAGTATGTCTGGCCTGAACATGTTTCTGCTCGGCAATCTTGATCTTTTGCTCAAGTTCAGCAACGCGACGTCTTAGAGACTCGACATAGCTACGAGTATTAGCAATAAGGACGATGATTACTAAGCTACAAATGCCTTGTAAGGCACTCACCCATTGACTCTTGCATGCGTGAGCGTAGTATCCTCACCATTAAAGTCATACTGCTGAGACCGAGCAATGCACTCAACGCCAAGATCTGCACACGACGTACACGCCGGACGCAATCTATCGCACTAAGTCATATCAGTAAAGCCCCCAACATGCATGACAGTGACAAGCATCACCTTTTGCTTCCGCTTGAAGCACCGCTCACAAGCGAGACTGTTCTTCTGCGGCTGGGACTGTGACGAACTGGGGCTACTGGCCCGTGCAGGGCTTGGTAGTGAGACGCGGGATAGTTCGCGCCAATCAGTTGCCATGTTGCATGTTTCTGGGATTGATCTGGAGGCCGAAAGAAAAGATACGACACGGAGTGAGCCCGAGGGACGCGTTGTGTTCGGAGGGGAAATGCTGGGGATGACCCCAGATTTATCGGACTTGGTCCTGAGGTCACGTGTGAGAAGGAGTGAAAGTGGTCTAACTTAGTCTGGACATTTTTTGGCACGAGTTCTTGCAGAGTACTGGGGCATGATGCGGAGAAATTGAACTGTAATTTAAGCCTGGAAAATAAGAAATGACGATCTATAAACTATTTTGCGTATACAAGAGAAAACCGTTCCTTATGCTGCAACTGGGACGCCATTAGTAGCCCCATTTGTGATGCCGTTACCATTTGTGACAGCCCCATTGGTAGCCTTCTTCTCTACTGAGTGGCCATTCGCCTGTTGTGACTTGACCACCGACGCATTCAATGCTGCCATCTCAGTACCTCTCTTAGTAGCAGCACCAAGAAGCAGAGGACCATCAGTGGCAGCCATGACCCAACGAGCTCCCATCTTGCAGAACTTCTCCACAAGATCAAGACGAGCATGAAGACCACCAACACCCAGCCACTTTCCATGCTTCTTACACGCAGCAATAGTACGCTCGTAAGCCTCAGTAACACGAGGGTTCTCGTAATCTCCGGGAATGCCCATCTCGGCAGTCAAGTCATTGGTACCAATGAGAAGAGAGTCAACGCCCGGAAGAGCCGCAATCTCATCGACTAGCTCCAGAGCCTCAAGGGTCTCGATCATGGGGATGACCATGGTAGCAGCGTTTGTGACGGGGTTGGACACCTTGGCGGGGATAGAGCGGAACTGATGATGGGGAAGACCGTTTGTGGAGGAGCGGTGACCAATGGGTTGGAACTTTGCTGCATTGACGACGTCTTGAGCGTCTTGGACGGAGCGGATGTGAGGAACGATGATGCCAAGAGCGCCGCCGTCGAGAATTCTTGAGACGAAGAAGGGGTCTTTGCTGGGGGCGCGGACGATGGGGGAGATGCCAGCGTAGAGAGCGGCGACGCAGAGTTGGTTTGTGGTCTCGAGATCGAAGGAGGAGTGCTCCATGTCTACGAGGATGCCATCGTAGCCGGCTGTCTTGGCCATGCCGGCGATTTCGATGGACTTGACGAGCTTGATGCTCATGGTGTAGGCAACTTCATCGCGGAGAAGCTTCTCTCGCATGGGGTGGGGAATAGGAGCAGCCATTGTGAAAGGTGATTGGGGTGATAGAGTAAACAGGGAGCTTGATCTGGTGTATTGGAGTAGGTGATAGTGGATATTGGGGATTGGAGATGCTGGTGATTGATGAGGATAGAAGCGGTCAAGGTGGTTTCTCCCGCATATTAATATACACCTCTCCAAGATCACAAAGAGTCATATTTCTCTCTCAAGAGTCAAATACTAGGATAAGTCCTTCTCCGTGTCCGATCTCGTTCCCCCATCAATTGCCTCCATTCAAATTCTAGGACGGAAGCCGATTATTGGGGCCGAGAGGATCGCGGGGTCGGAGTGGGGCCGCATGCAACCCCGAAGCGTCCTCGGAAAATGTCCATATCACATCGGCATGATGCCTACGGATAACGGATGCCGTAAAACGGAACTGAAAAGAGAAATGATTCACCGGTTTGATCCCGCGGGAGTCGGAGCTGCCTCGAGGGAGATACATAAAAGTGCAAGACTTAGACTCTTGTTTCTCCAGACACCAAATACTACCCCACAAACATCACCTTGCATCAATCAGTACTCTCATCTCATTCACCATGGCACCAAGCGCTGTAACTCCACCAGAGAGTCTCTCTTCTGGAAAACCAACAGTCTATGTTATGGACACATTCCACCCTCAAGTTATGGCTTACGTCCAAGAGAACTTCAACGCCATTACTTCCGATAACCCCAAGCACAGCCAATGGAGGCAAGATGCACGCTACCTCCTCATGAGGTCCTCTTGGTTGACTGCAGAGGATATCAAGGCCAGCCCTAACCTGATCGCCATTGGCAAGCAGGGTGTTGGTATTGACAAGATCGATGCTAATGCCTGCGCTGCACGTGGAATCAAGATTCTGAATACTCCTGGTGTCAATGCACGCGCAGTCGCTGAGCTTGTTCTCACTCTCGCTACTGCATCTGCTCGTCAGGTCGGCTCTATTGTTGCCAAGCAGTCTTCAGGTATTCTCGTACCCAAGGAGAAATGCTCTGGGTTGATTCTGCATCGCAAGACAATCGGCATTCTCGGAATGGGCAACATCGGTAAATGCGTCGCGAGTATCTTCCGAGGCGCTTTTGAAGCCGATGTCATTGCTTACGATCCCTTCCTCCCCGCCGATGCATGGGCCGACATTCCTCATCAACGAGCCAGCTCTGTTGAGGAGGTTCTCGAGTCTTCAGACGTCATCACCGTTCACATGCCTCTTACCCCACAAACAAGAGACCTCATCAGTTATTCCGAGATGAAGAGGATGAAGCGAACAGCTATTGTCATCAACACTGCGCGCGGAGGTATCGTCAACGAGGATGATCTCAAGCGCGCATTGTCTGAAGGTCTCATCTGGGGTGCTGGTCTTGACTGCCACGAGGAGGAACCCCCTAGTTATGAGAGATATCACTCTCTTTGGGAGGTTGGCGCTGTCAGTACGCCTCATATTGGAGCTGCGACGGCGGAAACGCAGATGCAAACGGGCATGGCGGCGGCCAGATATTTATTGGAGTTTGCGCTAAACAACCCATGAGATAGCAGGATTTGTTTTTAGTTATGAATTGGCAAGAATACACGATTAATAGTACCAAGTCTTCTTATGTCATGTCCTTTTCTAAAACTCAAAACCGTCCCATACACTGGGATTCGTAGGATCTCCATAAACATACTGGCCCAGCGCAGACTCCATATTCCATAACGAATCGTAGTTCAACAGCGCCCAGTTGACAGATGATCCATCTTGATACTCCTCAGACATATCATTCCCATCTTGCCCCGGAACAGCAAATTGGCTCACAGGGTCCATTATATTCGTTCGCGACTGCAAACTCTGATCAAAGAACTGGCGATTTGTAAAGTCGGGCATGTTTCCCAAGGCACTAGGTAAAGAGTTTGTACCCAGGTCTGGAGAGAAACTTCGGCTATCAAAGTTGCCGATGTCGTTGGAGAAACCCAAAGCCGGATCGACCGGATAACCGACAGAAACATCTCGCACGTTGGGCCATAGCCGCTGAGACACGTCTCGGTGTAGAGCTTCAAAAACGGAGACATAGCTCTTAGCATCCGGGAGTTGTCGTGCTACACTGTTCAATAGCTCTTGGCAACGAAGCAGACCTTGATGAGATGCACGCATGTCTTCCTGAGTAATCTTCTTGGATACAGACGTGCAGTACATAACCGACAACCCAGCCGTGAAGAGCATATGGAAGTAGCTTCGTGTATGTGTCATCATCTCCCGCTTCTGACATATGATGTGATATCTCTCAATAGCCTCCAACGCAGATCTGAGGAAAACTGTCAAGATCTCTCTTGGTGGAGAACCGTTGACCTTGGGTACTAGATCGGTTGCGCGACGGAGGACAGATAGTCTCTCACGGGCAATTAGATGGTCATACCATTCCTGCATTTCGTACAGACAGCTCGGTTCTTGTATGATGGGGTTGCTATTCCGCCACTCTTTCAGCTCCCTCAACAGCTTCGTCATCACGACATGGACGTGACCAGCGAGTAAGTGCTTTGACTTAGTATTGGAGATCTTCCGTCTGAGCTTGGAGAACTCGGTTTGTATATGCGATGATATCTGTCTCAGTCGTACAGAAATAAAAAAGACCGTCATTTCATTCTGAACGTTAGACTCGCGGGTGAAGTTGAAAGAGTCGAGGCTTTGAACATCGTGGCTGGCTGCTTCGAGCTCTTCATCGCTGACTTCAACTGGGAATTTCGTCTCAATATCTGCATCGTCGATCAAGAATGGACGATCTAGGGTTGTTGAGCTGTACCGATCGATCAGATAGAATTGCCAGAATAGTCTCCTTCTAAGCTGTGTTTGTAGCAGATCGCCTCGGATGTCAGTGCCGTTATGGAGACCAAGTTCAATACAGAGACGTCCGCAGAGCCGAACGACGTCCCAAATGGAAGTGCCTGCGATACAGTCAACATGGTACTGATGGTCGAGTTGGCTTTACATACCGATGGGATGGTAGATGCCAAATCTACATATCAGCAACAAATCTTGAACGGAATCGAGACCCCGAGTGAGAAAGTCGGCGCCGAGATGTTGGAGAGCAGCATTATAGTATGCTTCTGGGTGGCGATGATGAAGCTTGTTACGGTATGGCAGAACTGCCCCGATGGCGCATATCATGAATGCTCTGAATAGGTCATGGCTTGATGCTTTGGCGGAAGTGCCTTGACCATTGAAGAGGCGTTGATGAAGTGCCCAGACACTTCTACGGAGGAGAAATGGGTTTTGTATGTGCGCCCAACTCAAGCTGTAGTACCATTAGTTGATGACTAGAGATGGGATCGCTGCAACTGACTATTTGTCGAACAACATCTGTGTCTCTACTGCAGATGGCAAAGAGCACGGGGCTATCGAGACTTCATCGGTACCAGGTGCATCTGCTAATGTTCTCAGCAAAGTGGCATGTGACTTTCTCCAATTCGCGTCTGAGAACAAATGCGCGATGAAGCTATCGCTATATGTCAGCTGAATCAATCCAAGCTTATTATCATCATGGACGCATACCTCAAGCTTGCTCCTTCGCGTGTAGCGGGTGATGACGCTGCTATGGATCTCACGGTATGCCTGTCATCTGGACTTGAGGTATCCACGGTGCTTGGGTCAGCGACTGTGACCGACTCAAGTTCTTGGAGTCTGTTGGACAATTCTTGCTCCTTTCTCTCAAGCTCGTCGATCATTCTAGGATGCACTATTGTCAGAATAGCTAAGGCGAGGCATAGTGAGAGACCCACGCTCTCGACAACTGGCCACCAGCGTCGGAGTCAGTACACGCAACGAGGCATTCATGGCCATTTCGGGTACAGAGAGAGCAACTTGGCCTGTTATTATCACACTAACATATCTTCCGTCAGCACCTCAATTGAACGTGCATGTACTAGGCCTGACCTTTGTCTTCTTTTGGGCGCAAGATTGACATGCTGGTAGTCTTGGGAGACGCGACATCCTCTTCCTTGTGTGATTGGTTGGAGCGAGACCTGGGGTTGTTGGAGGACAAACCTGGGGGCGACTTGGTATAAATGCCCCAATAATGAGGAGGCTACGGAAATAGAGGGGAGATATCACGTGCTACTCCCCGCAAATTGCACACTAGAATAGGAATAGGTCAAGTTTGGCGGGTTTTGTGTTACAAATTTTTGCTCAAGTCCCCGGAACGAGGTAACAAGACCATCAACATAAAGCCTAACTATAACCATTTAATCTTCCAAACTATTCCTTTTCAAACCCTTAATATCTGTGCTCAACATGTTTCGAGACCACAGACTCCTGATCCTTCATCTCAGGCTCAATAATCTCCCGTGCTGCAGGCTTCAGATCATCGGCAGTAGGGTAGGCAATCTTGTGCACCGTGTACCAAGGTCTCTCAAACAACTTATCCATGCTCTCCAACGATCGACCAGAGGTCTCAGGCATGGCAAAGTAAACATAAACAAGAGAAATAGCGCAAATACTGAGAAAGAACATGAAAGCACCATAACGTTGGGTCGCTGCCAAGAGAGAAGGCATAGCTCGTGAGCAGCCAAAGTACATGGCCCAATGAACAGCCATGAGGATGGATACGTTGATAGAACGAATTCTAAGAGGGAAGACTTCGGCTGAGACAAGGTAGGGAATAGAGAACCAGCCGATGGACCAAGCGATGGCGTGGATGTAAATGGCCGCAATAGCTGCGCGACTAGCTGCCATGGCAGATGAGCTTGCCTCAATCTTCTCGGGAGTCCAACCATTGGTGACCTTGAGATAAGCTCCAACAAAAGCCAGAGTAAAGATCTGCATGGTAATACCAGTCATGAGAGATCGACGTCTGCCGATGAAGTCGATGACAAACACAGAGAAGAGGAGAACAGAAACAAACTTCAAGATGGCGTAGCAGCCAGTGGCTAAGAAGCGAGATTCTGTGCCTTCAATACCCAGGTATCCAAAGATAGTAGGGCTGTACTGAGTGATGGCATTGGCGCCTGACCACTGTCCAAAGACGTGGCAAGCAAACATGAGAACAAAGCGGCGTCGGTTGGAGAGGTCTGTGAAGGTCTCCTTGATCAAGTCCCAAGTATTGGCACCAGAGACAATCTCAATCTCATGGTTCAACTGGCTCTCAATACCCTGGAACTCAGATTCAACATAAGGGTGATCTTCTGGGAGACCTCGGAAGCGAGACAGCGTAGCAAGTGCCTCTGTTCTCTTGTTCTGGCTGAGCAAGAAACGGGGAGTTTCAGGAGTGAAGAATGTGCCGACGCCCCAGATGAGAGCTGGGATGAGCTGAAGTGCGGTAGGGAGCTGCCATTGGAGGTTTGTGCCGGCGTGATACTTGGTGACACCGTAGTTGAAGAAGAAGCCGAAGACGACGCCGAGCTGTTGACAGCATGTGTATTGGAGAGTCAAGAGACCGCGGATAGGCTGTGGCGAGATCTGAACAGAGTTACACGTTAGTTATAGGTACTGAAGAGTAGAAGGGAAGTCATACCTCTGCGATGTAGACCGAAGGCAAGACAGTCGTCGCGCCAATACCAATACCAGAAATGACACGCGTGGCATAAAGAGCCCCAAGGTTTCCATTGCTAAATGTCTGGCCAAAGATACCAGCCATGTAGACAACGGTGAAGAACTGAAAGGTACGCGTTCGTCCCAGACGCTGGGTGAGCCAAACACAACCCAGACATCCAAAGACTGCACCAGCCGTAGCGATAGCCACGATCCAGCCTTTTGTGTTTGCATATTGACTGTCGGTCTGTTTATCGATTCCGAAACGCTCTTTGAAGACCTCCATGATGACGAGGGAGGCGATGTTTCCTGTGTGCCAAGTGATTAGTTTGAGTTGGGCAGTGGAAGGATGTGAGAACTAACCTTCGTCGAAACCCTTGGCGACACCAGAGAAACTCCAGATGCAGGTACACATGAGAAGATACCAGTTGAAGATCTCCTTGGGACTATCTTTGATGGCCCGTCTCGTGGCCTTGATCATGTTTGGTCTCGCCATGTTCAGCAGATTGTACGTATTGCCACGGGTGAAGATAGGAGAATGAGGGAGATGAAGACAAGAGCTTGAAGCTGAGGAAATAAAATTATGCACGGGAGAAAGGGGGTGAATTATATCCTGCCCAGCCTCGCTTCCCCAGAGAGTCAACGGGGGTCGCCGACTCCAAGCGTGGAGAAAAAATGCAACGCTTGCGTCGCGGAGAAAAAGGCGGGGATGATCTTGGTTCCCCCAGTTCAGTCCAGCTTCCCCAGACCTCGGAGTGGGCCCCTTGTTTAGCGTGGAGTCAAAGTGTTGTCATCGGATCATGTCCTTGTGCTGTCGGGCTGGACCCGGAGGAGGCTTCGGAGCTAGTTGCTGACCGAGATGGGTTACCCCTCGTCACGAGTCAATGGTTGTGTTGCATTGGGGAATGCCCCGGCAGACGCACCGGTAAGAAGGCGCTGACGGACGGAATCAGCTGAGATGGTGGGTTTGGTCAGAGTGTGATACCGTGTCGTGAAGTCTTAGGCGAACTGACACTGAGGATTGCGGTGATGGTGTTATGAAGCTGCCGCTCAGACTTTCAGTTGAACTGTGCAGATTGCCTTTAAGGCGTTGCCATGGGCATTGACTCTCGGGCCATCGAGAAAGGACAATGGGATCAGAATGCAATAGGCTATCAGACGCTTCTCAGTATCTCCTGACTTATGGCACAGGAGAGATGACTGATCAAGTATACCACGGTGTTCATCAGCGAGATACCATGCGGAAGAAGTTGAAATTCGTTATTGTTTACTGCTATTTACTTTGTTTCAGGGACGGCGCAGCTACAGCTCCCCGACAATGCCACTCCACCGTCTGAACATTCCCCTCCAAACTATCCGTAATATACAAAGTCTTATGCTCCGGTCCTCCAAAACAACAATTCGTCAAATTAATCCCCGACGATCCACTAACAATTCTCGCCTTGGGCACCCCATGCGTATCCACCACAAAGATCGAACCAAGACTCGGATGACAGATGAACAAATTGCCTTCCTCGTCGAGGGCGAGACCATCAGGACCTGCGTTGCCAAAAGATTGGAAGAACACGCCGGCTTTGGAGGTGGTGCCGTCTGCGTGTAGGGGGAGGCGCCATACTTGGTTTGCTCGTGTCATGGCGACGTAGAGGAAGCGCTCGTCGCGTGAGAGGACGAGACCGTTTGGTGAGGGACCGTTGTCGAGGAGTGTATCAAGTCTTCCATCAGGCGATAAGCGGTAGACACGACCAGTTGGATCTGTCATGCCGGTTTGGCCTTGGTCTGTGAAGTAAAGATTACCCTTTGAGTCAACGATCAAGTCGTTCGGGCCCTTGAATCTCTCGAGATTCTTTCTCGTCAACTTTGGACCAATCTTGCCTGTCTCAGGATTAAATGACAGTATACCCTATCACAATCAGTATCACTCATAAACTCAGGCACAAGATGTGCATACCTGCTTGTAGTCCGCCACCAACAAATCCCCATCAGCAGTCCCCACGAGCCCATTCGGCTCGCCATCCCACGTGCACGCAATTGTCACATTCTTCTCGCTATCAATTTTAAGAATGCGACCGTACGGAATATCCACGACATAGAGATTCCCAGCGCTGTCGACGACTGGTCCCTCAAGGAAGATGTGCTGGAACGACCCCGCAAAGCCCCCGCGCCATTCTGACTCTTGGCCTAAACAGCGCTTGTCGTCTGGGATGCGCAGATAAACCTCTGCTTTGATCACGGGTGGCGGTGGGTAAAAGTTCATTTTGTTGGAGGTTATGTAGAGCTTGACTGAAGATGACGTCTGTGAGATGCTGGTGGAATATTTTATAGGCTTGGTGTTGAGCTGTTTTGGGGTAAGTTGTTTACGCGGAGGAACTCCGATGGGTCTGGTGCTGTGCTGGAGATTAGTCAGGCTCGAATCTACATTCGAGATCCGATCACTTCACGCAGCGACATCGCCAATGTCTTCTGAGGTCTGTTTCATGATAATGGAGCCAGGCACCACTTAAATTCTTGCTATTATTGCCCACAGTGATGTACGTCTGCTCCGAACTTGACTGCAACCTGTGAGGCGAGCGAGCTCTCAGGGTCCAGGTTACATGATTTTGCTGAATTTCGTCCATGACCCAAGCTCAATTATGAAGTTGGTGCGTTGGAATCGTAACAGCCAACACGGTCAAGCAGATAAAAATTTGCATATTTTTAACTTTCTGTATATCAAGTGTCTGAAACCTTGGTATGGGTGAAGAAATAATAGATCTGTGTGCGAGTTTTATAATATCGAACACTTGAAAGTTTAGTTTAAAGTTATTTTTAACCTTGCATGTATTCCTTTGATCTTTGTCGTCGAGCATCTAATAAAGTTTACAGACGAAAGTTAATGATTTCACATAATACCATGTCCATACTTCGCGCCAAAAAGTCTCTGCCTCTCAGAGTTGAATATGCATAACCTCTATAATAAATATAGAATAATGGGAGTTTACTTCGACTGACTTCGTGATCACACAACGATAGACAAACTTAAAGATATCCTTGGTATATAACAAGCTGTCCAGCATTTCCCCCAAAGCTCTGTTGTTACACAACAGTCCACTCCACCATGTGATATCAATAGGCAGGAGATATAAGATGCCACTAGGATGGTAAGTCACACCTAAAACGGCCTTGGAATACGTATTGATAGAGAGCAGTCTATGGTTCTCGAGACAGAAACCTGAACCCCCAGATAGCAGTCTATGGTTCTCAAGAAGAAAACACGAACCTCGTCAACAACGGCGACCCCATACCTCGGCAGCCACAGCTCACCGCCCTGGAGTAAAGGGCACATCCAGATTACAGCGCAACGCCCCATGGAACCTCGCGCGACTCTCCCAAGGCCCTGCAAGAAATGCCAGTTCACGCCAATACTGCTATGATGCAACCGCGGGCTTTGGTACTTATGTCTACGTGATTGACTCCGGCATCAACTCACACGAAGAATTCTCTGACCGACTTTTCCTGGGACCAAACTTCGTCCCAGGGACACCAAATGCAGACGAATCCGGGCATGGCACTCATATGGCAGGAGTTATCGGTGGGAATTATTGTGGTGTGGCAAAGAATTGCATCCTGATTTCGGTCAAGGTGATAAAAAACAGGGACAAGAGCAACTTCAAATGGGTCCTCCAGGGTATGCTATGGGCTATCAATCACGCCACTACGAGGGGTATGGCTGATAGGAGTGTCATGAACATATCTATAAGCGGTGTATTCACTGCCAGTATCAACGCTGCGGTGAAGAAAGCTACCAATGCTGGTATCACAGTAGTTGTTGCAGCAGGGAACTACAGCACTCTGGCCACTGCCTACTCCCCTGCCTCAGCCCCTACTGCCATCACCGTCGCTGCGAGCGGCCCCAACAATTACCGTGCTCCGTTCTCCAACTTCGGCCCCGCTGTTGATATCTTCGCTCCAGGTGAGAGCATCCTTGGCGCCTGGTCGAACTATTCAAACGATGGAATCAGGTATGCAAATGGCACGAGCCCGGCATCGGCCATGGTTGCGGGGCTGGCTGCGTACTTTATTTCCAGCGAAGGCCTGAGGGGCTACAAGGCTGTGAGGAATCGAATTCTCGACGCGAGTTTGAAGGGCGTGGTTGAAGATACGTGTGGCGCCAGTAATTGCCTTGCATATAACGCCAGCCGGGTGCCGGGAGAAGAGCCCAAGTCAAGAGGGCAGAGTCGAAAAAAGCCGAGGAAGGGACTTAAATTAATAGAGACATAAGCATCAGACTTGTTTGCAATAACTTCATCCAAGCTTTTGGCACTTCACTATTGCACATACATCATCCCCAGATACGCCGTAAGTTATATATTTTCTTACATTTTAGCCATCAAGAACAATAATTTGAATCAGCGCTGCTTCCCATAGACAATATATTGTTTCTCATTGCCACTCATTAAAATACAAACTGGCTGCTAAGCTTTCTTGTTCTCTGCCAGCTCTGAACGCCTGCTCAATCCTCGCCACCACCAGATCCAGACTCTCGACCTCTTGCCTTATCAGCTCAGCCTCCTCCCTCATCAGATAGAGAACATGTCTCGCCGCAAACCACGCCAGTATCATCAGTCCCTTTATAGATTGTGAACCGACATGACTCTCCTATATACTCATTCTGCGCTTCATATTGTCACTCTGCCATCCCTTTGCTCTCTCAAATCCATTTTTACCCTCGTAGAAGTCCTCAAAAGCCTGACGAATACCATCAGCACTGGTTGATACAAATGGTCCATGCTGAACGATCGGCTGTTCTAGGATCTGGCCGGCGATGATGAGAAGACGAGCGCTGGAACATTGACTCTCAGCGACCTGGATAGAAACAGCATCTCCTCCTGGTTTATATATCACCGTGCCATGCTTATCTACCTTTGTCAAAACTCCGGTTGGGGATGCAAAATTGGCAGAGCCTTCATAGACATAAGAGAAGGCATTCCAATCCTTCGGTAGGGGTTGAACCAGCGTGCCACCTGGTTGGATCTCAACATCTAGATACCAGACAGGGGTGTATGCTAAGTCTTTGACGCCATCAACGCTGCCGGCTTTGCCCGATATAACCTTGACAAGAACCCTGTCATTGTCCAAATGCACGAGCGGGATCTCTCTGGCTCTCAGGTCTCGATACCTGGGCTCACACATCTTGAGATGTTCTGGGAGGTCGACCCATAACTGAAAACCAGCACCTGGGCTTCCATCAGGGCTCGGGACCGGCTGTTCGGAATGCATGATGCCTCTGCCTGCAGTCATAAACTGCAAGTCTCCAGCATGCAGAATGCCCTTGTTCCCGGCAAAGTCCTCATGCTCGATAGATCCCTTGAGGATGTAGGTCACTGTTTCTTGTCCTCGGTGGGGATGGTCGGGGAAACCTGCACCATCGCTCCCGTTCATGTGGTCAAGCATGAGGAATGGCGACAGGTTGCGAAGGTGTTTGCTTCCGATGGAGCGTCGTACTCTGGCTCCAGCGCCCTCTGCCTGTTCTGACGCGGTGAAAATTTTGCTAATGGCTCTTAGTTCCGCCATGGTCAATCAGTGGTTGGCTAAAGCGAGGACGGCGTATTGGTAGATGGCTTCAGTGGGCTAACAATATAAGTTTGAAAGGGCTGGAGTTGGTCGAGGTTGGACTCGGTCTTGTTTGGCGACTTGGGTGATTGGTATGAGACTTGACCCGGCGACGATGGATATATATTTCTATCCTGCACTCACCTCAACCTAGAACCGGAGTCAAGTCTAGAGTAATTAGAAGAGTCCCTTATTATTTTATTATTCCAGATAGAAAGCTTATCAATGCTTACGAGATTTAGGCGGGGCAATCAATTATCAGAGCCGGCCAAATTATAGAGGCATGACTAGCCTAGTCATATTGAGTAACATACGTAGACTCGTTCGTCCTGCGCATGTCAGTCATGACATCTGAGACGAAATGCTGGAGCAGAGACCGCTATTCCGGAGTTTTGACATTTTGCGCTCGGCTTCCGAGTCCACGACGTGGAATGTCCGGGACGATAAGTGCTAGCACAAGAGGGCATATTACAAATCAACCGCGCGGCAACTCGGCCTTCAAGTAGCTTACCGCGCGGTGAATTTACTAGACAAAAGCCATGTAACAAATCGAATTGTAAGCTTCCACAGTATGGCAACTATATATCCACTCTCTCATTACTTATATTATATAGCTAATTACTGCCTATTAGATTAAGCGTTGTTTTTACACCCAAGTGTACCCTCGGTGTTCTGGCCGGCTTAAAGAACGCGATCAATCTACTCTACTTCGATTGGACAAGAAAGCCGTTTTTCGTCATCAGCTACGACGGTATAAGCGGAATATTATCCTACGAGAACCTGAAGTAATTATTAAGTCTTGCTATCAAAGCTCAATTTATAGAGGGCGGAGTGAACCTTGCTTTTGGTCTAGCAGAGAATGGAATCACTGTGAAGGTAATGACGATGGAAGACTTGAGTTTATATCTGACTGAAAAGGGAACGCTGTGGGCGGATAAAAGGGAAGACATGGCGAAGGCCACGTAAAATGGCTCTGATTATAACAGATACTAACTTGTTCCCCATTATCACTTATTCATAAAAGACTCATATACTCTAAACATAATAGTCATAAGTACTAACCATTCTGTTTCTCTGCCAATTCTGACCGCCTGCCTACTCAATCGTCGCCACCATCCGAGTCCAGACTCGCACTATCAACATCAGCTTCTTCTTCCTCTACTAAATATGTCATACAATCAATTCCCCAACCGAAGACGAGTCATACAAGCATGCGTAAACTGCCGTATGCGCAAGACTCGCTGTGACGCTGCTCAGCCGAGATGCGGTCTCTGCGCTTCACAAAACGTCGACTGCGTCTATCGAGATGCGAAACAGCCCAAGATTGACTACAACACGCAAGTCCTCCTGGAGCGGATGCAGCTTCTCGAAGATCGTATTCTTTCATCGAATTCAACATCTCAGTCCCAAACAGCTCCGCTTCAAGCATCACCTCGGGGCCATCATGATCCACAACCCGACAACTTGCATGACTCAGCCGAGCCCGTCTTTGAGGTTCAAATACCGTTGTCGCATACGGCCAACGCCAATCACGTTTTCTCATGGAGCTTGGTCCAGGCGCTTCTAGCAGAGAACAGCGCAGATCAACAGGACTTGTCGAGCTATACAGATGCAACTGAAGTCTTCTTTCAAGCGCAGCAGAACAGCAAACATCCCTCAACAACTGCGCAGCCTCCTTCCTCGTGGAAGCTCTACGACAGCTCATACTTTAGCTCGTCTCGTGACGATAGTATAGCACGACTGCACGACTTGATTCACCTCTATTTTACAAAAGTCAACATTTTCTTCCCTCTGCTGTCAAAGAGCGATATTCTCGATATCTTGGACATGGTAACGGGGAGAGAGGTCTATGGAAGTGATGAGACGCCAATGGTTGATATGCCGCAGTACGGCCTGCTTCTTGTGGTGCTTTGCCTGGCATTGCTGAGTTCGAGTGGGCAGTCTGACATATGCATCGAAAAGAACCGTCAACCCTTCTCAAACACTCCTGAGGATCAGCTGAGAAGCGAATTATGGTGCAAAGCAAGGTTGGTACTGGGATACGTCTCCACTGATATGTCATTAGAAGCGGCTCAGGCCTTTATGCTTGCAAGGTGAGCCGTCATCCCACGCCCCATAGAAGTAACTGACGATTTAGCATTTACATGGGCGCGTCGGGTGCAGTAGCAGAAGCCTTTCACTGGGCGCACGCAACGGCTGTCAAGTGCGAGAGCATGGCCCGATTACAAGCAAAGAACGAGACTGTTTCTGATGGTTTCCGTCGCCTGTACTGGATATCCTTCATATACGAATGCGATTTCATTTCCGAGATATCGATTGTCTCACCATCTGGTATAGCAAGATATGAAGACAAAATCCCATACCCAGCTTTTACTGCTGAAAACCACCCCATATCGCCAGAGTCGTCAGAAGCGACCTCGATAAGGAGCCAAGAAGAGCTCGTTGCGTTTCAAATAACCACAAACTCCGCCATCAGACGCTTTCTCAACACTGTTAACAGTGTGGTTTACGACGACAAGGAGCAGTTCCGGACAAGACGATCAAACTACGCATCTTGGCTGCTCAGAATATCCGAAGATCTCTGGTCGCATCACTCTGCCATATACCGCAATCTACCCGAGTTCCTCCTTAGCAACCCGTCTCAAGACGTCCCCATGACAGGGGCTGATACAAGCTCTCCTGCAAGTCTCCAATCGCCAACAGCGCGTATTCAGGGCATCCCAGTCGGTAATAACTCATGGAACATCTTGAGACTCAAGGGGAGATACTACGCAGGCCAATACATTATACACAGGCCTTTTATCGAATTCATTGTTCTCAACATCGACAACTTCGAATCGCATCCTTGCAAAGACGCAGTTCTGAAACGATCCAAGTCTTGTTTGGATGGATGTACGGGGTTCATCAAGGTATTTGATGTTCAGACGGTGAATAGTCTGACATGTTTATTCCCTACTGGGATGGTGTGAGTGATCCTACCGCTGTTGTTTTAGGTATTACTAACCATGTCGTTTTTCCTCAAGCACCTTTACTATGACTATCATTCTGATGGTTGCGACCATCTTTCCGATATTCAAGGATCTACTGCCCGACGACGTGGAGGATGTAATTTTGGGTGGAAAGAGGAACCTCGCTCGATTCAGCCAGAGTGTGGCAGAGTTTTCATGGCATATCGAAATACTAGAGAGGCTTGATGTGGCTCGGAGGAATAGAATAGTAAGACACGGGGAATAATAAATGACTACTCGACTTGCGTTCCCATGTCTAAGATGACATTGCATAGAAAGAAAGATATTACTTGCTTTTTGTATTCTACTAAAACTGGCTACTCGGTATGTCTGATGATAAGCCTATGCAGCAACAGGTACTGGGTGAGCTTGCGGTTGTTGTTGTTTCTTCAGCTCAGCTTTCAGCTTCTCCTCTGGCGACAGCTCAAAGATGCCAACACCCGAGACAGACGCCTCCTTAGAGGCCACATCACTCGCAGCACCCTCTGACTCAATGACCTTTCCTTCCAACCTCTTATCGCCGGCTTTCATGGGCGCATATGTCTTGAGAAGTTCATTCAACTGCTCTCTCTGCAAGCAATTCTCATACTTCCAGCTTGCAGCGAGTTCATCCAATTCCTCAAAGGTCTTGTCCTTGAAGTAATCAGCCCACTCGGGGATCATATACTCGGCCATGGTGATTCCTCGGATGCCGCGGAAGACATGCATGTGCATGCGCCATTGCCAGGGGTACTTCTTGGAGTATTGTGCGGGGACGTTGTCTTCAAACCACTGGTGTAGTGGACCGAAGAGGCCGTCTTGGAGATGTGCATCGTCGTAGGCCCATGAGTCGACGGCGAGATCACGTTTCTTCTTGATGATGGGTCCGAGAAGTTTGAGCCAGGCAGAGTCTGGGGAGACATGGGTCATGCCCATGACGTTGACGTCTTTGTATGCCCAGATGGACCATGCTGAGCTGCGTTAGCGCTATTGATGGAATGGGTTCTCGGGGAACTTACCGATGCTCTCAGAAGTGTAAATAGCCATCTGTCGATCCAGCATATTGTATCGCTCCTGGTTCTGGACTTCCCAGTCTGGGTTATACTCCTTTCGTTCGTAGATGGGACCAAATTCACCTGCAGAGATTAGCAAGGTCATCAAAAGGGCCAATGAAACTTACCATTCCAGATTGGTACATTGTGCTTCTTCATAAACTCCACCTTGCGATCGTACATTCTACGAATGTAGCTCTCCTGTTCTTTTGTACCTTGGAATCTACCAATTCGGTTCGGGAACCCAAAACCACAGTAGTCATGGATGGCGTATACCGAGTTATCCCATACTCTGTCGAAGCCTGTGAAGTCCATGCTGAATCTGTGTCGAGGCTGTCGTCAGTACGTCTGCAAATATTGACTCAATTTCATGGTACTCACGTGTTGCCTTCCAAGAATAGGATATGGTCAGGATCGACATTCCTGATTGCCGGCACGATACGGTCGTAGAATGCCAACAAACGACTCCACTCAGAGTCAGCAGGCTCGTTCATGGGATTGTAACCAGCAACCCATGGATTTCCCTTGTATCTTCGGGCGATATGTTCCCACAGGTTGATCGCTCGGTCTTGGAAGTGCTTGTGGTCCCAAAAGGCGGCGTATCCGGTCGGGTTATCCGAGTGCCAGTCCTGGTTCTGTCCACCAGGTAGAGCGTGAAGGTCGAGGATAGTGTAAATACCATATTTGGCGCACTGCAATTTTACGTTAGTAGCTAGCAATGAGTAGACGTCTTGTGACTTACGAGATTGATGACTCGGTCAACGTGCTTGAAACCCTCCTCCTTGATGACAAATGGGTTCATGTCGTCTTCAAAGTGTCTGTAATTGAGACATAATCGCAGGCAGTTGAAGTTCAATGAAGCAAGGAATTCAGCATCTTTTTCACCGAAGAAATATTCGAGGAACTTGTCAAAGAAGAAATCGTGCTTCTCTTGGCCAAGCACCTTGAGGAGGGCTGCTCGGATTTGATGTTCTCGTCCAGGGAAGCCGTTCATGAAGTTCTCCATAAGCATCCAGCCGCCGAGGGCAGTCTGTGATAACGGTGTCAATTATGTTGCCATTTGGAGTAAATCATGATAGTACGTATGGGTATGAGAACTTACACCGCGCAAGAGAACTGCATCGCCGTTTGCGTCGACGATGCGATCACAGTCTGTCTTTAGGATTCCGGTAGTCATGATTGAAGCCAGCAGCCGGTGAATTAGTCAACAGTGCAAGCAATCCAGAAACGGGCGCGCATGGACTTGTCCTAAATACCCCATGGTATATGCTCCCCCGGAGTATGTCCACTTTGTACATCTCGATGTTAGCTCATGAGAACACCATGGATTACCGAGGATAAACAAACTTCTCTTGAGCATCACCATACCTCGCGGGGGAGTCAATTCCTTGCCCCGAAACCAAGCTGGACACGAGGCGAGCCAATCACAGCGCTTCGGGGCAGCTAAATTCTAACCCCGATATTCTCAAAGTGGAACACGAGTCGTGAAATACGTAGGGGCAACGATTTAGCTCCCCCGAGACGCTACTATTGGTCCATCTCGATCCCCCGTCTCCGCAGCATCTCGCTCATGACTCTGAGCAATTCTCTGGTGATGCAAAGACTTTACAGTTGCCCGATGAGTGACCCGACACATGGAACGATCCCCACGAGCAATATGCGGAGTTCCCCCAGAAATCTGGTCTCGACCCCGCAAAGTTTAGCTGCAGCGCTATCGAATTGATGGGGTGAATGACACCCGAGTTTTCGGATGCTAACCAGGTGCACTCTAGGCTGGTAGGCAATATAGGCAAAAGCAAGTCTCTCACTCCCGGTTTTTTATCACATCGCAAACGCATATATAAGACAACCAACCATGCAAGTTGACCTGCTCTTATCTCCAGTATCTTCTTCAACATCAACATCTCCTTTGGATTGATCCTTCGCCATGAACTTTGTTCGAAATCGTCTTCCAGCCCCAAAGCAGGACTTGCTCGCCAAGCAAGCCCGCCAGCAAGGCACCACCGACGCAGCCTACAAGCCCTCGCGCATATCCGAGCTCTCAAACGAGTCTCCAAGCTGGTACAAGTCAGCTGCACGCCGACATCTTTACTTCCTGCTCTTCCCAGCATGTGTTGTGTCGTACGCAACTTCTGGATATGATGGAAGTATGATGAACTCTCTGCAGACTGTGTCCTACTGGGATGACTTCTTTGACAACCCGCGCGGATCTCAGCTTGGACTCATGAGCGCCATCATGTCGCTTGGCAGCATCTGCTCTACGCCCGTTGCGCCTTTTGTTGCGGATAAATATGGCAGACGGTGGGGTATCACTACGGGAAGCATTATCATGATTGCTGGTGCTATTCTTCAGTGCGAGAGTACCAACTTTGCCATGTTTGTTGTGAGCCGTTTCATTCTGGGTTTTGGACTGTCCTTTGCTACGACTGCGTCTCCAAGCATGGTCAGTGAACTGTCTCACCCCAAGGATCGAGTCACCATTACAGCTATTTGCAACACCTGGTAAGTCAACCTTTTCTACTTGTCCCTTGTGTTTGCTGACTTGTCCAGTTGGTTCCTGGGCTCTATCGCAGCTGCTTGGATCACCTACGGCACCCGAGTAATCCCCAGCACTTGGTCATGGAGAATCCCCTCCCTGCTTCAGATGGCACCCAGTATCATCCAGTTATCGACCGTCTGGTTCCTCCCCGAATCCCCGCGATGGCTCATCTCGAACGATCGCAGCGAAGAGGCTCTCGAAGCGCTTACAAGATACCACGGAGATGGAGTCAAGACGGAGCTGGTAGAGTTGGAATACGAAGAAATTCGAGCCGCTATTGAGCAAGAGAAGTGTAGGTCGCTCGCTGCCGCTCTGTCATACTTTACTGACTGTCCGCAGTATCTGGTCAAACTACTTGGAAGTCCATGGTCAGCACCAAGGGTAACCGCTACAGGATGTTCCTCGTCATCTGCATGGGTCTAATGTCTCAATGGTCTGGAAATGGATTGATCTCCTACTGTAAGTCGACTTCATCAGTCACAATCTGATTGGTCAATGGCTGACTTGATGACTCTGCAGATCTCTCTCGAGTCATGGACTCTGTCGGCATCACCAACAAGAAGACACAAGCCCTGGTCAACGGTCTTATCAATATCTGGAACTGGGCCCTCGCTCTCACCAGCGCCTGCTTCGTCGATCGCGTTGGTCGCCGTCCTCTCTTCCGAATCTCTACAGTTGGTATGTTGCTTGTCTTTACAGGATGGACCATCGCATCGGAACGCTTTGCTGCCACGGAGGCCAAGTCTGCCGGTGTTGCGGTGATGGCTCTAATCTTTGTCTATGAGATCTTCTACTGCATGGCTTTCTCGCCTCTCCCAGTGGCATACTCAGTCGAGGTTCTCCCGTATTCAATCCGAGCCAAGGGGATGGGCGTCTATGTCCTTGCGACAAAATGTGCTGTTTTTGTCAACCAGTATGTCAACCCTGTAGGATTGGACAGCATTGGGTGGCGGTACTACCTCGTTTACGTTGCTGTTCTGATTGTGGAGAGTTTCATCGCCTATGGTTGGTTCCTCGAAACAAAGGGCAAGGCTTTGGAGGAGATTGCTGTCATCTTTGATGGAGAGGCCGCAGATGTCACTGTCGATGAGTCTGCCAAATCCAAGGTCTTCAGCACTGAGATGCCAACGACTCTGGAGCAGGAGAACGTCGACCGAAAAGTCTAGGTTCAAGCTAAAGGTGAAGATAATAAGTGAATATTGAGTTTATTTTTCTTATTTACTTATTAAGTAGTATTATAACTATTTTATTTAAATTGATATAATAATAAAG
>JABSSZ010000512.1:0-35269 GCA_013755755.1 Fusarium sp. NRRL 25184 | reverse complement strand
GAGGAGGTAATGAGGTTTTTTTTTTTTTATAAATAATTATGGATATGCTTTGAGTATGTACTTTTATTGGGATTGACAACTTCTATCACAAACATGGCCTTTATGTCTTCATGAAGAGTTGAAGGTTGTGCATCACGAGTTAATCACGAGCTTTCCAATCAAGAGATATATATTTTGATGGTCTATCTAGTATTCGAGATGCTTAGTATATGTAGTAATGTATTAAACTCATGGGAAGGGGTTCTTCATTGTTCAATCATCTTAGTGATCTATACGATAACTGCATACTCTCATTAGAAGCCTCTGCTACCAGCTCGTAAAGACAACCTAAGCCTACTAAGTTAGTACCTACAATTGCTACCATTTCTTCGTATCGAAATTCTATCTCCGTAGCTTCTTTATAGCTTCAAAGTTTGAACTTTACCTCGTATATCAAATCCAATCATCTTATTCTGCAATCAAAGTGGAGCCTAGGGTGGGCGGGAATGACGGCATTGAACGAACCCCTTACCATTCTGCCATTCTTTGCTAGACGCGCAATACTTGACAGCTTCCATATCATCAACTAGAGATCTGTAACACTGCACAGACTTAAGAAAACCACTGGAAGAATTGGTGGTTAGGTCAGCAATTCCACAGCGGTTTGATGGTCGGCACTCAAAAATCTTGGTATCCTGAAAGACGTGTCATAGTCGACGTCACCTGTCCTATCAAAAGCAAGTTAACAAAGGCGCTGTCTTTTTACTCACTTCCATGTCCATGGTTGCACGTGTGCATGTATAACCTGGGAATCCGTGTTTACGTGTGACATTTGCGTTGAATGCTGTGTAAAACTCGCATACGGATACATGATACAGCAATGAGGAGATATAAGGGGCCAAGAAAGCCACCTGTTATGCAGAGGGTTCGTAGTTCGTGATGTTGAGGCCAGTGCCATAAAGGTAAAGTCATCACGAGGTGTCAAAAGGGTTCATCCTAGTGGATAGGTGACGAGGACCGAGGCACTAAGCCCCCCTTGACTACTAAAACAGTAAACTCTTCAACGGCCGTAATTCAGGAGATCAATCTCCAAGGCTCCAAGAATACTTAATTACGGTATCTTATGTGCAACATCGGAGGGGGCTTAACACAGAAGGACACGCGAGCTCACGGATATCTCGACTCGGTAGACTTGACACTCTTTTCTTCTTTGTCTTATATCTCGAGGCGTAGAACAATAAACCGTTTCCCCAGGAAGAAAAGCAAGTATATGTCAAAAATAGCAATGGCCAGTTCTTGATCCATGTCTCTAAGGATAATTGGGATAATTATCAACGTGGATTTTAATTACTTGCTCTATACGGAGTAAACGTCCATTCCATGCACTAACGCGAAGTGACGGGAGTCCACCAAAGTTAGCAGACGATCTCGTAAATTCATGCCAGTCAGCCAGTAAGGACCTAATAATAAAGATCTACAGAGGAAGGGATCAAAAGTCTTTGCTCGCGCTAAAATGAGAAAAGCGGGGTAATAGCAGGGGTATTTAATTTTCAGTGGGTTTCCCCTTATCTTTTAGGTACTTATTCCCTCCTTCTAGGTTAATGATTTTTTGGATATGCACTGGAATTCTCTCTATCTATGCCCTGATCTTCTCTTGCAGTAGATCCCTCTATATAGTTTCCTACCTGTAAATAGCTTTACTTCTATTTTTTGGGGTGCCTTTTTTAGTAGTATATCTCTTTATCTATGGCCAAGCAGGCTCTATAGTATTTAAATCAGGCGAATTTAGATACTAAAGAAGCCGCTAAACCTCTTATAGATTAAATATATATTACTATGCGTGGTAGTTATATGCTGATGCCTTATCTTCTTAAATAATAGTATTTTTCCTCTCCTTTATATATTCTTTTATAAAAGGAAGTAATTTTGGTATAAGAATATTCTGCTAATACTGCTATTAGTTAATACTACCTTTTCCTTCTCTTATAAGCTTCCTATTTGCCTTATTCTACCTCTAAATAGGCTTCTTACCTGGCTTATTTTAAAGCCCTAGGTATTATATATTATTTATAATCTCCTACTGTGTCTTTATAGCCGGCTTAAGGGCTTTATTTATTGCCATAAGTATAGCTTTAGCTTCTTTCCTCTCTTTTATAGTCTCTGGCTTCTAGTAATAATAAGGTCCCTTTTTATTATATAAAAAGGCGGCCTAGAATATGAACTTGCTGGAGCCCTTCTATTGCTTATGAATGTAGCTATAAATAACCTGTTCCTCTGCCTTCTTCTAGATCTAATAACTGCTATAATGGTAAAGAAGGATAATAGATGTTTTATTAGATTAGATAACTGCTTTCTAGTCTTTTAGGCTTTAATTTTGGTGGTTAAGGCACTATTACAGTCTCTCCTTCCTTATCTTTATTATCAGTCTAGGCTTCCTCATTAGCTTTGTTTTCTGGAAGCCGGCTGCCTTAAGGATCCTTATTATAGTGGTCTTTAAGATATTAATGCCCTGTAAACTAAGCTTGCCGGTAATATTAGCAGCTGTTTTTTCCCTTTTAAAGTGATCTCTGCTAACCTTAGTGATAACTAGGTTAGCAGTCTCTTCAGTCTGCTTGCGTGGGCGCCCCGACCGCGGAGCATCTTCAACGTATTTATTTAACAGCCGGAACGGCCTCTCATTAGGCTCGAAGCCTCGTCGGATTGCTCGTGCATATATATCATTGATTGTACGGGTTGAAAGGCCTGTAATCTGGTGTATTTCAACTGTAGTCTTCGCCGCGCCGGCCGGCGCCTTCAACGTCACCACCAAAGCCCGAGTCGCGATATCTATTGGCATAGTTGTGCGGTGGAAGGAGAAGAAACGGTCAAGGAAATCACTTATAGGGAAGTCTTATATTAATTGGGTGGGGTGGTGCTAATAGAGTTTGCAGGGGTTGTTCTTGGCAAGCAAAGACTTTTGATCCCTTCCTCTGTAATCATTCTAATATTGGCTTGACTCCGCTGATAATTTCATTCCATCGATCGACCCATCTTGGTTTCTTTTTTTGTCGCTTCTAGGTAGACTACCTAGTCGTCCCCTGTATGATAACAGCTGCCATAAAAAATCACCGTCGCCATATGTAATCCTCGGAGTGATCTTCTATTTCTTGGGTTTCAACGAGGCTGGGCAAACTGGGGTATATTGATGCTCCTCTGTATTCGACTCCTTGTCGTCCTTTGTTAGTGGTTGAGGTTGTCCGCGGCCCCCAGTCTTTAGAACAGCAACCGCCTGAAGTGCCCCATCCACCTCCGTCATCCAATCTCCAACGGGCTACCACAGCGGCGGGCAGCATAGCACTAAGCCAAAGGTGACAAAAGTGCCTGACCGCACCATTCATTCATTCATTCATTCAACCATTCAGTCCATTCGCATTCGCGCTCGCTCCCGACCACCACCAGAAACGTAACTCCGCCTCCTTGTTTCTATCACCATCTTGTCGCCATCATTCACAAGCTGTCGTTGGCATCTACTGTTTTGCCATAACTTTTTTTTGTCCTGCTACCTCGACCTCATTCTTCTTGTTGTATTGACTCATTTTCCTGTTTGTGTTTCTTGGTTTGCAGACCTTGTATTTTAAGCTCTTTGTCCGTCACCTACCGACGCATTACTTTCTCCGCCGCCGATCTTCATCGCCGAACCCGATAAATACATAGGTAGCCTGGCACACCTAATCCTATTGCCACGTCCTTCCAGTTCAACTGTTGCCAACGCCGCCGACCGCTGGATTTCTATCAAGCATCACGAGGTCGTCCAAGAATGCTTCAATAGTCGAGTTTGGCTAAAAACCCCAAACACGACATGGATGGGACATATAATAACCCTTATGCGCAAGGGCAGTCGCAATCTCCATTGTAATTATCCTTCGCAAATGTCTAAAGTTTCTCACCGTTAATCCGCAATCGCTTCTAGATCTCCCCAAACGCCGGGAGGATATCAGGTCAACGTCAACCGTACCAAGACGAGGAAATGGGTCCAAGCGCCGACTCAGAATTACGATGGTGACGACTGGGGCGCCGACGAGTTCGAGGATGACGAGCCACCGCCGCCTCCCCCGGTTCCTCGAGTAACAACAGGTTTCCGACCGGTCGGACAACGAACCGAATCATTTGGACCCTCCCCAAGATTGGCTGCCGCTGTCGCTTCAAGTTCTCGCAGCTCAAGCAACGCGCCTTCGCTACAGCTTCAGACAAACCATCCGGATTTGCCCAATCCAGGCCACCCAGAACAATCCCATAATGTTTCGTCGCCGGTTACAGGACGAACCGGATCACCTGCTCCTTTGTCTTCAGGCGCTGGGTCTTCGAAAGCGCCCAGTTATCATCAACAGCCCGATGTACGATCCTCTACCCCGCAGAGCACCGCAAGTTCCGCTGCTCGTGCTTCGCCTTCAATTCGACCCGATTTCCGCCATATAGATGATGAGCGTAAGTTGGGCGGGTCACCATTGTCCATCGCAGAGAATATTGCACCCAGACCCGATGATCGCTCTACACCCCCAGTCAACGAACCGAACCAGCCAGGATACGGTCGAGGAGATGGCCCAGCGATCGACAAGGTTCAGAAGCAGCCAACCTTTGATGCCATTCTTGCGAAGCGTGAGGAGCTTGGTTTAGGATCTCAGGGGTTGCACGATCCTCCCACTTTGGATAGCATTGCTTCTCCGGAGCCTAAGGAAGATACTGTGATTCATTCGCCTGCAGACATAGACCGAAAGCGATTATCTGTCAGCCCGCAGCTTCCCGATGTTGCGCGCATGTCAGTATTTGGCGCTGATTTCTTCTCCTCGGGAAGCAATTCGGGCGCTCCTGCCTCTGCCCAAGACCCGACGAAGCAAGACCAACCTTCAGTTCCCAATCAGGCAACTGATAGCCCCGGAAATCTCGCAACTTTAGAAGAGAAGCCCAGAGAGAGTGAAGACAACACCAGCACTCCCGGACCTAGCACCAGTACCTCTCTTGCCCCTGCGAATGATCCTCGAGCTGTTCCACCTCTGCGTACACCAAGCCCGAACTCAAAGGGACTCTTCCCATCACCCAGAGAGCCTACATCAGCCACCGACTCCAAGATAACGCCCACAGAGCCTCTGCACCCTCGACAACCGGATTACTCCCCATCGAACTACGAGCCAAATTCTGCTTTGACACAAGGATCTTTGAACACTTTCAATTCGTCGCCTGTTAAGGAAAGTGACGTCTTGAGTGAGGAAATCATGAGGTCCCTTAGCCCCATTGCTCCAACACCAAGCTCTGCTGTGCCTCGACCTCTGCCCGATAATTCTCAGTCTTTGACACCAGGTGATCGAGGTGTCACTCGTAACAGCAGCTATACCCTTAGCGATTATGATAGCTATTGGGCCGATTCAAACGAGAAACCCGGGCAAGATTCGAAGATCGAAGCAGAGGTCCAGGAGAAACCCAAGACTGAGACCCCTCCAGTGCTTGAGCAGCAACAGCAGCCAACCGTCCAACCACTGTCTAGCACCATGGTGTCTACCGAACCCCAGCCTACCGCTCAGCCCGAGTCACCCAAGTCTGATTCACGGCGTAGATTTTCTTGGGAGGCTGGTTTCGATTCCCCACCAAAGATTCTCCCTGTCGAGCCGCCCTCTGGAACTTTCATCAACGAAGCTCCTCGTCCAGTTTCTCCTTCACTTCTAGCACCGGTGGGAGTCCAACCTCCAAAGGACGAGGCCTCAGATGTTGCCAGCCAAACTAAAGAGTCACCTCGAAATGCCGAAACTCCCAGAATCATCATCCCGCCTTCTGGTGGCATTTCTCATCAAGTTTCCAAAGCCAGCACGCTACCGCCAAGCCAGCAGCCAGCTACTTTAGAGCCTCCTTCTCCCGTCTCTATCGAAAATGATGATGCAACTCCTCGAGCCGTTGACAATCGTCGTCCATCTGTTGCAGAGAATAAATCATTGACTCAGATACCTTCAAATCTTACGTCAGCATCGCCACCCCCAGATAAGTCGACCAAAGCTCTTCCATCCAGTCAGTTCCCTCAGACTACTCCATGGCGCGATATCATGAGCCTAGCAACACCCGTTCAAAGGACTCTCAAGTTTGAAGCGGGTCTGGCTACACACCAAGCGTGGGAGTCAGGTCTGGAGAACTGGTTGTCCAATCTGATGACCGAGCATCCCGAATACGCAAACGGAACTTCTTCCTTCTCCGGAGCCGGGGTGCCCACAAGTCAAAAGGGACACGCATCAGGTCCCAGCGTTTCTCACAACCAACAGCCGTATTACCAGCAGTATCTTAATGCAAGTTCGCCTACGACAGGGCCGCCACCAGGGCGATCTCGACTTGGCGGATCCGTGCCATCCGGCACCAGCGGCTTCGGAAACTCGAGCAACCAGATTGGAACCAAGGGCAAGGAACTCATGCAGTCTGCTGGAAAGATGGGCAAGGGATTGTTTAGCAAGGGAAAGAGCAAATTGCGTGGAACTGGGGACAAGGTATTTCACTGACGCTTCTCTTTTTAGAACCTGTTGTGATGGGCTTCTTCCTTTTTTTCTCCCTCGGAGCAGGGTTATTGTTGGATTAAATCTCCTTTCGTCATGCACTTCGTGGCTGATGATCACTCTTGGCCTTACCTTATGATGAGACGGGTGTATGAGATAGGAATTCTACGACGCTTGTTCCCTTTTCTCCTCCCGCATTGTCATCCATCATGATGTTGCCCATCCATCAGGCTATGTGACAAGAGTGTTTATTAATGTTTCTTTGGTTGACAGGGCGAACCAACATCTCCGGTGCAAACAAAGTTCAAAGCTGAAAGACGCGCATCGTGGGGTTTAGATCGTCTCACAAGATCCCGCGCTGATGACTCCTCCGAGAAAGACGTCGTGAACTCGAGGCCTTCGACCCAGTCGTATCATGCTCCCCAATCCTCCCAATCTTCTAGCATGCTACAGTTTGGCTCTGTGCCATCAACTGGTGACCCAGGTAAGAGACTTGCTTCACGCGAGAGCTATGGGCCTCAGCTCTCACAAGATCCATCTGCCTCTACTTCTGCTTCTACTTCTGCTTCTATTTCCGCTCCCGCCAGTAAAGAAAATGATGATAGATCGCAATGGTACATTCCAACTCCTATCGATGAGTCTAGTTGGGACCCTTTCAAGGGAACAGGCCTTGCTAAGGGTAAAGCTACTGAGCAATCAAGAGCTATGCCTGCAAATCAAGGCCATTCTCAGGATGGTTCCAGCACCCAAATGCCATCCAGTAATCCAATGTCTGGCAGTGCTACTCCTACGCCTGGCGGCGGCGGTATTCGTATGGTGCCTCCAGAGGACCCTGCTGGCCCATCACCTCAGCCGACATCTGTTTATTCATCGGTCGTCACTCAGGCCCCCATGACAAATGCACCTCTGTCTCAAACTCCGACTCAACCACACGATCCGTCGGCTATTGTTCAGCGTCACTCCTCCTTTGTTGGACTACCTCCCATCAGAAGAGGGTCAACTTTTGACGTAAACTCAAGATCGACAGCGACTGAACAAAGGACCACCGAACCTATCGCTGAGCATGTTTCTGCTGAGCCGGAAGACTTCGACGAAATTGCTCGTCAGCAAGGAACACTGACATCTGAGGTTACGGTCGGGTCTACATTGGTTGGGACAGATTCTATCATGGAAGAGAAGTTCAAGAAAGATGCGGATGGATCAGAACCTCAATCACCCCCTCCGCAACAATCGCCACGCCACTCACTGCAGCAATCACCTCCCAGAGGACCACAGCATCCATTCCAGATGCACCCAGTCCAACCCGGGCCTATGCCACCGCAAACTCAAGGATATCAGCCTCTGACGCTGCCCTTGCTTCCGCCTCAGCTCATGGGAGGCAACCCTGTTCAGAGACTTCCTCCGTCTGGTCCCTGGAAGTTGGAGGAAAGCCACTTGTCTGAACCCCTTCACCGCGTTACTCCTAAGCCTCAGGCAGTTCCACCATCAGGCCAATGGAAGTTGGAAGAAAGTCACTTGGCCGAACCCCTTCATATGGTTAACAGAAATCGAGCGGGCACGAATGCCTCGCAACTTTCACAGCTCTCGCAGCGTTCACAACGTTCACAGCGTTCACAGCAGTCTCAGCATGACCCTTTCTATGGCTACAACAAAGAAACTGGCGATGTTCCTCCTTCACCATCTTCGAGCTCTACAGCTAATAAGCATCATCAACGGCAAAAGCCTTCTGAAGTGCCACCTTCATCGGCCAACCGTTATCCTGGTCTCTTCCCTGACCACCAACGACAGCCGAGCAGTTCTAAAGAAGTTCACACTGGTCCTGGATCTCAGTTCATCAGACGCTTTTCTCAGGAGGGAATCACCAGAACAGGGACGGGTGACACTCCTAATGAAGACCGGGGACGTTCTAAAAAGGCCTCGGCATTGTTGAAGGACATTGGACAGCGTTTCAGGAAGAGCTCGACTGAGCGACGAAGCACGCCTGTGGATCACGGTCAGCAGTTCCATCCTCCGCAACAGCAGCAGCAACTTCAACCTCCGCACGCTGACGCCCATCATGATGCGGCTTCCGTATCAAGTGTGACGACGGACGGAACCCATGACAAGAAGAAGTCGAGAGCCAGTTTCATGCTAGGCCTGAGGAGCAAGCAGAGCCGAGAACGGCTTTCGATGCCTCCCCCTCCACGCCCGGATGACAGCAGGCCCGCCACATCGACGGAAGAGAGAAGGGGATCTCGGCTCAACCCTGACTTCGATCCTGCTTCGGGTCAGTATCGACCTGCAGGTCCTCCACGCGCAGCTACTTCGAACTTGGCCAACGAGATGAGCCAATCTGCTACTCCCCCAGCAAAGAAGCGATTCTCGGCATTCAATACCAAGGCCGCTATGACGAATGTCTTCAATCGGCCCAGTAGTGGTACATCCTCGAAGCCTGGTACACCCACCTCCTCAAGGCCGATCTCAAGTCGTTTGGGAGCTCAGCAACCAGTATCCCTGGAACGCCCTGCTCATCCAGGCTTTGAGCGGAGTAGCACTGCCGGTCCTACCTTCAACCAGATTCTTCCGACACCAACAAGTACACCGCCGGTTGATGCTAACGAGCGCCGTAAGAGACGAGGTTCAGCTGCTGGACTGATCTCCGGCCTTTTGGGACACGTCCACAAGAGCAAGGAGTCTCAACAGGCTACGTCACCCCAGATGCAACAGCCTTATGATCGCCGCGCTTCCGGTCCCCAGCTTGGTCCCCAGCTTGCTACCCCTCAGCCGCCCGCCCTGCAGACACAGGGGCGAAGACCTTCGGGGCCCCAACTGACCAGCCCTGTACTTCCAGGGGGTCAGCTTGGCAGCCCCCAAGGCCCTGCACCGCCATTGGCTAGTCCCCAACCTCAGAGACCTCATCAATTTAGTGACCGGCAGTCGATATCTAGGGAACAATCCCCGATGTCATCTGCCCGACCTCTATCTGGTGGGGTAAGAGATAACCAGCACGCTCAAGCTGCATACCGTAACTCACGTCCATCACCTCTGGGCTTTGGCTCTACCACACCAGCAGGAACTCCTCCTATTGGATCAGTGACTGATTTCAGCCGCCATGGGACTCCACAGACACCTTTCAGCGTGGGACAGAACTTCCCGGACGCGCGAGCTGGAAGAATGCGATCGATCTCACCAGCTGCGTCCGCAATCCGAAGTGCCCCGACAACGCAGACCTCTTTCAACGTCCCAAGCACGGCCCCAACAACTCAACCGTCATTCCACCATGCGTCACAATCGTCGCAGTCGCTTGACAAGCTCGCGCATGCAAAGCAGGAGGGAACTCGGATCCAACGACCAGTCACAGACTCACCAAACATGTCCTTCAGGCATGAGAATAGGGCTAGTCATGGTGCATCAGATAGTGACATGCCCTTGTCTCCAGTGTCGCAAATGTCCAAGACTGGCCCGCCGTCTGTATCGTCGATGGCTACTCAGAGTCCTCGTCTGAATACTACTACTTTGGCTGCTGGAAGACGACAGTCCTCTCAGCTTTCACAGCCTGACACGCCTGTTGTATCTGCAGTGTCTGCTTCTCCACAACAGCAGACCTTTGCCAACAGGATGGGAATGTCACCGCCACAGCAACAACAGCAGTTTCCTTCTGGATTCCAGCAACAGCCTGTGAATGCTCAGCAACAGGCACACCCTCAGATGAACCCTCAACATGGTGGCTACCAGATTACTCCGGGTCAACAGTACGAGCCCAATCTCCGCCAGCCATCTGCCGGTCAGCCTATGCCAGGCTCACACCCACAGGCCACTTCCCCTGGCCGTCCACCTATGCAGATGCAGCACTCCGGTTCAGGCCCTCCAGTCCCTCCAAAGGACGACTCGGGTGCTTTCCAGCAACCCCAGATTTCCAATCAGCCAGCTCGCCAGGCAAGTCCGGGAGCTTCCAAGTGGAAGGGTTTGAGGAATCGCATGTCGGCACAGGTCTCAAACAAGCCAGCAGCGAGTCAAGGAAAGGGCGAGAACGACAAGCTGACTGCAAGCAAGATCCTTGGGGCATTTAAACGAGGTTCCAAGGAGAATCGGCAGTCAATGGTCATTCCCGATCTGCAGGCTTATCAGAACCATGAGATGCGGCCTGTTCAGCGACAACAGCAGCCTCAACAGCCCCAAATTCCTCAGCAACCCCAGCCCCAATTTACTGGTCAAGTTCCGCATGGACAGACCCAGTCTCCCCGTCCATCCTCGCAGGTCAGCGGCCAACCTTTCGGACAAGTGCCAACTGCTCGCCCGTCATCTCAGTTTAGCAACCAGAGTATGGGACAGGCGCAGACCAAGCGTTACTCATCAATGTTTACCAGCCCAATTATGCCACAGCAAGAGTTCCGAAGCCCTTCGGGGGCTTTCGCTTCAGGTCCCCAGGGTTTGAGCCAGCCACAGCCTGGCCACCCGTATCAGTCTCCTCCTCAGATGCAGGGCCAGTTCCCGCCGACACAGTCGCCACAGGCCCAATACCATTCTCCGCCGCAGCTCCATGGCCAATTTCAGTCTCCTGTCCAACAGCAGGGTCACTTCCAATCACCTCCTCAACCGCAAGGCCAGTTCGTGTCTCCACCCATGCAACAAGGCCAATTCACGTCCCCCATGCAGCAGCAAGGTCGCTTCCAGTCTCCCGCACAGCAACAGGGACAATTCCAATCCCCTCCTCAGCCCCCGGGTCAATGGCAGCCTCAGATGCCCTCCCCTGCTGGACAATTCCCACCACCTCAACAAAGACAGGCTTCTTATCCTGGTCAATGGCACGGCGGAACCATTGGTCAAAGCCCAAATACGCCCTCGTCATATAGAAGCCCTCAGCATTCTCAATTCTCGTCGCAGGCTCAAAGCCCGCAATATGGATTCCCGACAGGACAAAATGTTCATGGAGAGGAATCGCCCCCAGTCCACGTCTCGACGCCCACTCAGGTTCACTCTCCTACACCAGTTCATGCCCCGTCGCCTCGTCCTTCACTGTTGAATCTGCAAGCTATGGTTGCTGCCAACCCTGAACACGACCACACTGAGGAGGGAGAGCGTGAGCACTCAGGTGCCGCTCCTCGAAATGACCCCAATGTAACTCATCAGGGAACCTCCAATGTGCAGAGGTTTAACAGCGACAGTCCCCATAGTGGCAGAAATAGTGGAAGTCCTAGAGTCGGTGGCAATCCTCCGTCTGCGCAACACGTTTCCCCGAGAATAGGCACAGAGCAGAACGGTAGTTCAAAGTCCCGAGCTCCTAGTCTTCCGATGCCTGTGCTTGCTGGAGGCGATTTCATGGGAGGTCATGCTACGCCAGGTACCAGTTCGCGATTTTCACCTAAGGCAGAGGAGTCTCAAGGCGTGTCGCTCAGTCCCCCATCTGGTGCACCAGGTAGTGTCAGCCCCAACTCTACGAGGCAATCCCCCTCAGGTGGTAGTGATCTTGGTCCTCCCGAGCCAAAGAGCAGGGGAGGCCCATCGTTCCACGTTGAACTCGAGGATACCGAGGATGCGCGGAAGCGCACATTGCGAATTGATTCGCAAGAAGAGAAGATTCACTACGATCCCAATGCTGACTCAGATGGAGAGGTTCCTCCTCAGATGAGCGCGACTAGTTATCCTGGACAAGAGTGGAATCCCTACGGCATGCCCGAGATGGGTGATTGGAACGAGGCGACGGACCGCTAAGTCATCCCTCACTGCCTATTCACACACCTATATACGCGTTACCTACTCATATACGCACAGCATATATGATGCTTCTACCACTATACTCGAGATTGTTTCTTAGACTGCCAACCCAGCGATACAAGTCGATCTGTAATGGCCGGCCTTCCCCCGATTCTTGGATATATATATTAGTTCGTGTTAGCCATTACTGGATATATCAGTGATTGGGGTTTTGTTATTTGTCCCAATACAGCGTGGCGTCGTGGCTGTACATATGTTACCGTCTATACATTTACAGAATTTGTCAAGATATGGAGCGAAGAGTAATAACAGAATGGAGAAATAGCATGGAAGGGGTGGAAAAGTACACGCATTAAGCATATCTAATTCTTTAATCCTTTATATATACATTTACACTCCTTATTGGAAGGTTATGAAGGTGCTTTCATCTGCAAGAACGTATGTCCTTGAACGGATTCCAGAAGTGATGCAAAGTGTCCTTCATGTATCGCATTATAGAAGTATAAAATTATTTGTTATTAATTTCTCTCAGAGCCTTGAGTATACAGTATCAAAATGAACTCATCAAAAGTCTAAGGAGGCATTCCTGAATGGTATCAGCGCCAGAATGACTGCCTGCGTATAATACGCAGCTCGATCAACAACACCACCGGTCAATAGCCCAACAGAACCCTGCTTATTCTTTGAATCTGTCTGCTCAAACACCATGTCATCGGCATGCCCCAATTCGACACCCTCCTTCAGCAATTTACAAGTCTTCTCCGGTAGAAAGTACGCTGAAGTCCGTGCTTTGCCAATCTTCCCATCCTTTCCAATAACAACAATCCAAGCAAAAGAGTAGATGGAGCCATCGTGAGTTTCAACACCGCCTTCGATGCCAACCCAGAAATCAGCTTCTGGTCTGGCTGCTTGAGCGTTCTGTGCTCGGTTTGTTGCACCGCGCAGAGTCTCTTCGTCTGAGAATGGCTGATCTGAGACGTTGGAGTCTACGCTGACACCTTGAAAGTCATAAGAGTCGGGGTGCATTTGTGTGAAGCCATCGCGGGTTGCTTTGATTTTGGGGATGTTGTTTGAAGCAACGACGACAAGCTTTTGCTTCTGAGGTGGCTCCATTGTTGTTCTTTGGAGAGCGAATTTCTTGGCAAGGACGTTGATTATGGTTCAATGGTTTCGAGATGTGCTCATACCTTGGCGGTCAAAGAATATGGGAACAGTATCTCTGGACAGCCAGTTTGTGATTTGTTGGATTATATGCGTCCAGGGCATGCCTGAGGGGTTTTGCAATGGTTGGCCTGGGCTGTGTTCCCCACCTGTCACTGTTATTGGTAGATTCAACGGCTGATATCAATCCTATTCATAGGTAACATCTAGAGTAACGATAACCGTTTAAACTATTTAGCTTTCGATAGTCCGAATTCCTTATCAATATGTGCCACTAAAAATAGTTTGTTATAGAAACTAACTACTATTAAGTCACCCTTGACCGCCAGCATGAGTAGCCTCAGCTATGCTACATCTTGACAGATTCTCGCTCCTCCGAGCTATGTCTCAAGATCCCCAAACTTTTGGCCAGTCTTGTTCTCTGATCCAATCTTCAACGCTTTCAAGTTGAGGAGTCGGATTCAGCTGCATACAGATCAGATTCCATCATTATCTCATCACAAATATCAAGAGAAGCTTACCTCACTAGGATGAACAGCAGGAGAATCATCACCACCGTGAAGTCCAATGTCATTAGCAAAAGCAAAGTTGTCTTGCAATTCAACTCTCAACTCTGGTTCACAATCAAAGCTGAACTCTCCGGGTGGTATGTGTAGTAATTCAGTCTCGTAACCCGTCACTTTACTGAAAACTTGTACGAATTCCCGTAGTGTGATCCAAGCACGATATCCAACGACACTTTTCCCGGGAGGGTTTTGAATTAGGGCTTCGACAAAGGGGCCAGAGTCTTGGTCGTGCAATATAAAAGGAACTCTGGTATCGATATCTAAGTTGTTTGCGAACTGTACGTTTCCGTTCTCTTTCTGCTCCAGCGTCAGTTTGAATATCATTAGATTTGGACGGCTGTTAAGGTCAAACCTTGGTTGGCTGAGCCATTGGATGAGTCAGGAAGTTGCTTAGAAAGTACCCAGGAAGATATACACTCGTCTTTGCCCAAAGTTCTGGCTGGGTTTGTTCACCGTACTCTTCTGCATCTGCCTTGGAGTCGTGATGACAAACATTTGTGTACTTTCCTCCCGACAATTTCGTCGGACCTGGAAGTGAAGATATGATGAAACGTTCTAGACTTGATACTCTAGCAGCTTCATCGATGATATTCTTCAGTTGCTGAGTCTCTTGTATCTTTGTCCACTCGTTGAGAGCCTGTCCTGGCTTTGGTTTATTCTTGTTCTTTGGGTCGTTGTAGATGCCCCAAAAGTCACTGACTGCAAAAATGACATTCGCGTCTTGAAAGGCTTTGGCCAGTGAGGCTCTGTCGTCTAGATCGGCTTGAATTACTTCGACACCGCGGGCCTCGAGGTTCTTTGATTTCTGGCTCGAAGGGTTTCGGGTGATGCCACGAACACGCCATTCTGGGTCATTGAGAAAAGAGTTGACAACTGAGCCTCCTTGGCCACCTGTTGCGCCGATGATGACTATGAGCTTTTTGGTAGCCATATTGGGTGTAGATTATGCTTGATATGTCAATAGTCCGCTACATCTCTACCCATTATATATTCTGAAACGATATAGTCAGTTATTCAATAGTCATCCTCTCACTCTCTGTCCCTGTCATCACGTTATTTTCATGCCCGTCTCGCTATTGGTGTTGGTGTTGGTGTTGCTGGTGTTGGTTGGTGTCTTATACAGGATCGGTTCCACTAAAGTCCGCTCCAAATCCGCCTGTCTCACTCCTGCCTCCCTACCTAAGGTATTACCCGCCGCTCACCTCCGCGCTCAGCTTCTCAGCTTCTCTCTCCTCTTCTTGCAATCAATCTCTTCAGCCTGTTCACGGTATCTCGCCCCCACGCTCACGCTCACGCTGCAACCCAAGAGGTCCCGATTGATTTATAAGCTGCTTTGCAATCACTGCAGATCGACGAGGCTGTCAACGTTACGCGGATCGAGATGCCAGTAGCTCGTCATTCATGTGCAACATGTCGGTAAGGCTTGACCTCAGATCAATTGAAGCTTCTCTAACTTCCATTGCTCAGCCGCCTGAAGAGGAAATGCATGAGAGAATTGCCATCTTGCTCCTTAGTACGGCTCAGAACTGGGGCATCTAGATATAGCCTAAAACTGACGGCTTACAGTGTCGGCGCCTTGGCAAGAAGTGTGAATATATAGAACTACCACCACCTCCAACTGCTCCTCCGCCAGATGGGACGAGCCAACCATCTCTATCAGAACCCAATCAACCGTTTCCCTTGGCCTTCTTCTTGGATCCAGATCTCTTCACACCACTAACCACCAGCAATGCATTGGCACCTGGCCCTAGAGTCGATCTGCAGCAGATTATAGCCAAGCACTTGGAACCAGATGACTTGCCATTGCTCTATCATAACTACTTTTCTTCAGTGCATGAGTGGCTTCCCATGGTTAGCAGAAAGCGGATCACAAATCCCGATCCCTTCAGTCAAGATGCTTGCCATGATCTACTACTTTTATGCATGAAAATATGCACGCTCAGACCCAATGGCCACCCTCCATCCCAACATCCGTTGTACACGTTGGCAAAAACTTTATGTGCCGCTGCTGAAAGTGCAGGCCTGATTTCACTTCGACTAGCTCAGTCGTTGGTGTTGTTGGCTCTTTATGAAGCGTGCCAGGCTATATATCCTGCCTGCTACCTCACCATCAGTCGAGCGGCGAGACTAGGTATACTAATGAGTTGGCATGATAGAGATGCACAGCAGCTCTTCAAGTTTGCTGATTCCTGGTCTAAACGAGAAGAACAGCGCAGAACATGGTGGACTATCTTTGTGCTTGATAGGCAAGTCATTACGCTGCATCCTTGAGCCTCCATCTAATGAAACTACCTATGTTCAGATTCATCAGTATGGACACAAGTGGGCTACCATTTTCCGCTCCGGAGCCTTGCCCTGACGAGCTACTACCAGTCAACGATCAAGACTGGGTTTTGGGTAAGACAGTGCCAAGCGAGCCACTGTATACAGCATGCTTTAGCTCCATCACAACTTTGGGCTCCTTTGCTAGAACATGCCAAGCAGCTCATATGCTCGGCAAGGTCATTACACACAAACATTTGAAAACCAAATCTTCGCACGACATCCTACATGTTGTCCAGGAAGCCCAGAGTCTTAATAGAGCACTAGACTCACTACAAATTTCTATTGACGCACAATCCTTGAGCAACGTTTCTTCTTCTTCAGCATCCTCTTTGGCATGTGCTTCTGCCATTTGCATTAGTGCCCAAGCGCTCCTATACGGAGCTTATGGTTGCCCTGACGCGCCTGGAATAACAAGTCGGGAACGCTTGACACACGAAACAGAATTGCAGAGTATTAGCGTTCGGGGCCTGAGAGCACTGGGTAGTTCTTTGACCCCTAGGCTGGCTCAGATTCAGTCAGATTGTCCACTTCAAGCAAGATGTTTTTATACCGCTTGTAGTGCATGCTCATGGTTTATTCGGGAAGACAATGAACCACAGATGAAAGATGCCTTGGTGACTATCGTCGATGGGCTTAAAAGACTATCTGAGCGCTGGCCAATTGCGAGTAAGTACTTCGGACTTTGATGCTTGAAGTGAACTGACGGTTTCCAAGCTGAGTACATTTCTCTTCTCGAACAGGGCGGGATTTTGCGTCTCATTGATACCAGCTCTGAGATAGGAATCATGTCTTGAAGTTTAATGCTCCATGGTATTTCAAACGACTCCCAGGCTCTAATATCATGATATGATGCTCGATATGCTGTCCAACATCAGGCATGGCGAATGAGTGGATGGTCGTGACATGGACACCACGTGATGATGTTGGCCTCAATTGATCTGACAGAACGTCATCAATTAGAAGATCATTCACGAGTCATGGTATTCTCCATCAACAAAGTTCATGTAAGTTCATGAGTCGTCCAAAAGCATCAGGCAATTCTTAGCAATTGAGTTCGTCTAAGTGGGCCTGTCATTCTGTCTTTGGTCTAGTTCCCTCTTTTCGTTGCCGGGTCCGAAATCGGTGATCACGTCTTTCTTTTCGCTTTTAGCACTGAGAGGAGAATTCTTCTTATAAATATCCTCTAGTCTACCCAATTTGCCCTCCATTAGTGGATCTCACAGGGCTCGAAAGCGCTATTGAAGCTCGAGCTCTCATCAATTGAGCCGAGACTAACAGCAAATACATAAAATCACTGCCAATGCCTTCGAGCGAACGTCGGCGCCGTGAGGGTCACCAAGACTCTCGCTCTCACATTCACGATGGCGTGTTACATGATGAGACTTCGCCTTTGCTTCCAAGAATATCAGAAGTCAGCGAAAATGAAACGGCAAAGTCGTTGACTGACGTCCACAGCCTCTTGGCTGAGGCGAAACTGCTATGCCAATACTCTCTCCCTTTGATCGCGACGTATCTTCTTCAGTATTCTTTTACTGTCATTACAACCATTGTCGCTGGTCGCTTGGGTGCTGAGGAATTGGCAGCTTCAAGTTTGGGCTTAACAACCATCAACATCATTGGCTTCACCATTTTTGAGGGCATGGCCACGGCTCTTGACACATTGTGTGCTCAGGCCTACGGGTCTGGTCGCTATACCGGCGTCGGAATGCACATCCAACGGATGATGGTCTTTATGTCGATCGTCATGATTCCTGTCGGCGCAATCTGGCTATGCTCCCACTGGATTCTGCCATTGCTCGTCCCTCAACGAAGCCTCGCCTTGAAAGCTGCCTCTTTCTTGCGTGTCAGTCTAGTCGGACTTCCGGGTTATGCATTCTTTGAAGCTGGTAAGAGGTTTCTTCAGGCGCAGGGTGAATTTGCTCCCGGTATGGTCATTCTCATCATTTGCGCTCCCGTCAATGCTTTTCTGAGTTGGTACTTTGCCGTCAAGCTCGACATGGGCCTCGATGGTGCTGCGTTTGGTCAAGCCCTTGCCAATAACCTTCGTCCTGCACTTCTTCTGTTGTATGTCGTGTTCATTGGAAAGAAGTCTCATCGATGCTGGGGCGGTTGGGATAGCCGTGCTGCATTTGCGTTCCGCGAATGGGGCCCTATGGTCCGTCTCTCTGTTGCAAGCACCGCTGTGAATCTTGCCGAGTGGCTCGCCTTTGAGATCCTCATGGTCAGCACCTCTTATCTCGGTACCCGCCACTTGGCTGCGCAAACAGTACTCAACACGCTCTCCATTGTCACATGGCACATACCCTTCTCGATCAGCGTCGCAGTCACCACTCGCTTCGGTCACTTGGTTGGTGCTGGGGCACTCAAAGAAGCACGACGTGCTGCAATTTTATACTCTGGCGTCTTCACCGTGGTGGGAATCCTCGACGGCGCGTTCTTGTATGTGTTACGGAACCCACTCGCAGATATGTTCTCCGACGACAGTACTGTCAGGGACTTGGCCACAGGATCAATGGTTGCTGTAGCCTGCTTCCAGGTCATCGACTCAATCATTTGCGGCACCAACGGTGTGTTGAGAGGTTTGGCAAAGCAGTCCGTTGCTGCGTGGGTTGTGCTAGCAGTCAACTATCTAGCTGCTGTGCCATTTGCCATATGGCTCGAGCTAGGAAGTCCAGACCTCAAGCTCGACGGTCTTTGGATCGGTCTTGGAAGTGGTATGGTCATTATTGCGATTATTGAATGTGTGTATATGAAGTGGATTAGCTGGCAGGATTGTGTAAACGACGTAAAGGAGCGAGAGGATGACGGGACATAGAAAGTTTCCGTAATGACTTCACACCTGAACTACATAGACAAAAGTAATGAGTCTTCCATGGCTCTTTTCAGCCACATATCTCAGCTGAGCAACACCCTTATATGTAAAAGAAACCCGATCTCATAAGTTTACTCAAGCCAGCATTGCTTCAATCACACCTTCGGTGCCTTTGCTCCTTTGCACTCGACTGGCTAGGAATGAAGAAGTCGTCAGGAGTAGCTTTGATGACCTCGGGAAGGTCACCAGATGACTTGGCTTCTTTTATGACTGCCGGAAGGTCTTCCAGTACCAATCTTCTGGCGACCTTTTGTGAAGCCAGGCCTAGCAACTCATGACCAAGGCCACCACCAACGTCAACCAGCCAAGGGGCATTAGCGTCAGTATCCTCGCCCAGTCGTTCTTTATGTGGGTAAACTTCAGTCCATCAGGGTCTCGCCTTAGCGTAACCAGCCATGAAACTGCTGAACCCTTTTCCTAGGCGGGCATTATCCTGGAGAATACCGAATAAGGGCTTATCAGTCCTCAGGCCATATTGAACAGGAGAATGGTTGAAGTATTTAGGGACTTGATGGTTTGTCTGAGCCAAGAACTCAGGAAGACCTTGGAATGTTAGTGCCATTCCTTTGAAATTGTATATTAGACCGCCTTCCATTGTTGGGTCCCTGGTTGATATGGAGAATGGTGTTCCAGTGTATGAGTCTTGGCCGACCTCTTTAGACTTTGATAATACCATTTGCAGTCAAATGCTTCCGAGTTCGAGCTATCACAGAACGATCAATCAGAACAACACCAAATACAAGAGAGACTGAACGAAGACACAACAACCAATACAGTATTAGCTTTGGTACCAGCCGTCAACTGTTCACTGCTATGGGGCTCTTGCTCAAGCTTCTGAAGCATCCCCAGATCAAAGAGTGTTCGAAGAGCAGCAGTCCGAGTTGATTCGCCGTAGCCTATTCTCGCAAGCTGCTCTCCTGGGATTTCAAGTTCTTGGATGAAAGCACTGGCTGAAGCTATGATTTTCTGTCTGGAGGCTTCATCTCCTGTTTCTGTAAAGTGCTTGCCATCTATGGCTAGGGACTCTAAAAGTGAGGCTACCATGTTGAAACTTGTAAAGAAGTTTAGAGGATAACAGTAGAAAGAGGTTTTATTTCCAATTCTTACATGAGTGCTTGTTGACGTGAAATGGGGTAGAGGCAGCTACCGTAAGATCTGATGATGTTGATCACGGTTAACGTCAGCCTCACACCATTGTATAGAGCAGTCAGTCCTTATTACAGTTAGATCGTTATGTTGGCTAGAAAGGTTTTTTTTTATCTAATTCAGGTCATTTGCTTAATCCTGAAGTCGGCCAAATCACTAACCCACGACAGCTGGCTTAGACGCTAACCGTAGTGAATATTACGAGAGATTACAGTATTCCCTTGATACTGCATTTTCATGAATAGTGATGGTCATTGCGTAAAGATACGAGGGAGGCAGCTTCTGATGTTGCTTACTTATAAAGCTTGGAGGCTTGTATCCCACAGTCTGAGTCTTGGGATCAAAGCAACGCTTTGTGGTTTCACCATTTGAATGTTGATTCATGGTTGGTGAACTTACAAGATCCAGGAATTTAGTATGAAGGCAAAGTGGCTGCATATCAGTCATTTAAAGGCATCAGGAAGAGTGGGAACCATAGGGTATAGGGGAGGTGAATGGATGAGCAGACATATATCAATTCCTTCAGGCTGAAGCTTCCAGCTTTCCATGGCCTATTCCTTACAGGCTGGTTCCAAAATAAAGCCAGGCCGACAAAGGAACAGTTTGAACCGCTCAAAACGAGCAATTTATAGTTGATAACGATAAAGATATGTTTCTTCTACCCGCCGTCTGGTTGACTGCCTGGTCTGTTGTCATCGTGAGACTCTACTGAAATTCCATCTGGCTGCGTGAGGATCTCGCCGAAAAGGTTAAACGAAATTCGTTGTTATATCTCAGACTCCAGCTTCTTTAGTCAAAGGACGAGGGGAAAGTCCCGGTTTTTTACGGCTGTATCGAGACATTTCTCGGCTGTTGATTAGGGATATGTCATTTGGTAGCCGTGATAAACGGGCTAATAATGATCATTTCATGAGCCCTAGGTAGGGGCAAGTGATGGAATGTCACAGTACGTCAGAGTCTATGCGACTTGTTGATTGTAGTGAAACCAACCATGAACTAACTAAGTAATCGTCCTTGCTATTTTCCAAGGCAAAAGAATGATGATGCAAGGCTGTTGTTCCATTAAACTTGACGTTCAAGGGATATGCTTGCTGTGATGTCATAGGTCACATTGGACCCTTATCTTGAAGAGATAACTAACATGGATGGAGACACTTGGACCTGGGCACAGACAAACAACGGAACTTGACAGTCACTGATTGATTTAGTTGAAACTTCGGATCTAGGCTGAGGCGGTTAACGGAAGTTCCAACTCATCAATCAATTCAGCCTCAAGTTACACTGCAGTCATGTCATATCACTCACTCACGACGTGTAATGTTACTTGGTCAACACGCCAACATATGCACAAGACGTTGGACCTACAGGGGCTACAACTAGTCAGGGGTAAAGTGATCGTCTTGGCTGAATGTTTCTCTGATTTGCTCTTGATTTAGAGAAAACAGCATTCCAGTTGATCTGCAATGAACAGGCATCATGCCTGTTGTTGTCCAGTTCGATACTAATCGACAGCCTACCCTGGATCAAATCTGGTATTCGTCATGGCTTGCGCTTGTCTCGCTTCATTCTCCCTTTCAATTCCGTTTAGCCTCTCCCTCGACGTGGCTTTGAAAGGTGGACCCTCTCCAAGGACCCTGTCTAAGCCTATCCAAGCCTGTCCAATTCATCGTCATCCTTGCCCAAACTTGATTGAATCACTCAAATGGACCCGTCATCACTGCCCACTTTTGCCAAATCAATTCTCCTCCACTTGGAGCTAAGCAAAGGGAAACACTTTACCTGCAGCAGCAATTGACCGTGTCTCATCAAACGATAATGACCTTGTACAGGTACAGACTGTGTGTGCTTACTGCAAACTCGTCTCGTCTCATGTTTCCTCAATCACGTACGACTCAGGAATAATTCTTTTCCTTCTACTCCTTTCCCCTTTTCAGTTCGTAACTTTGAGCCATGCATGGCAATAGACTCCAAACGAGACGAGACCCAGAGCCTGGTCAAACACGAGGCCCAGGCCTGGCTCTGGGTTGGGCTGGAACTGTAAAACTTGGCGATAACCCACTGAAGCCCTTCCACTAAAAACTCGGCCTAGCTTCTGTAGGTCTGCTAGCCTCAGCTGCCAAAGAGAGCCCGAGTGAGAAAAAGAGAAGAAGAAAAAAGACGAATCGAGCCCCGGATAGGGCGCTGGAACGGCCCCTGCCTTTGAATCGCTAGCGCACGGGCTCGCACTGAACGCGCATCCCGTAAGGTCGTCTTCTCGATAAGGTCTACCTCGCTCTCAAGTATCGACAAATCGACCACCGCAGCAACCGTGAGCATTGGCTATTCCCAACAAGGATTAACTCATCGGCAAGCGCCTGCGATGTGATAGCGTGGCGTCAGCAGACGATTCGTGGCGCAGGCGGTTCCTCTACGAATTTGGTTGGTGGAGCCAAGGCCTCGACCCCATCGCGTCTCTCCCTGCTAGATCTCTGCTGTCTGACTGGTCAGCATCACAGAGGTACATGCCTTGGGCGTACTGCACTGATGCGATGCTCCTTCCATCAGCGAGTCGAGATTGGAAAGACGAGTGAGGCGAACCTAAAAGGAAGGGGAACATGCAAGAAGGCGCGATTCATGATGCGCATGGTGGTTCCTACCCAATCTGAATTGAACCCCTTCTTGCCTTTCCAGTGCAGCCCAGTCCCAGGATATTTCTGAATCAAAATATCTTGGATTGTCATTGTCTGTTCTATTTTTTGCTTCGTCTGCATCATTACATCGTCAAACGACTTGACTTTCCCAAACGACTCCACCTCCCAATTACGATCCGTGACCGATACGATACGACACGACTTCTGGGACTTTGTCGGATTAGGACCCATCTCCATCTCACAAGCTTGCGGAGAACCAGGGACCGCGGCCGCCCGTGCTACACTGCTACCGTACGGTTCAGGTTCAGTACGGACGGTACAATACCCACGTATTCGTACATACCAGGATCTCCCATTTTCCCTCTTGTCCTTCTCTTTCTCGTTTTACGCTCTTCGTGCCTGCTGCCAGAGCCTGGCAACAGTAATCGAATTAAACAAGCCACAGCATTTCTCGACCCTATCAACCCATCCGCTTCTCAGAGCCTGTGGAACGTGGCTCATCTTGTCTCAGGCCCCGAGGTCTCACCTCACAGTCGCTCGCTCGGATCTCTCACTTATCTCGCCGCCCTCCAGCTCCAGTTCCAGCTCCCGTCCGCCGTCCCCCGTTTGGCACTCACAGCCGTTTCCCTGACTGGCTTGTCGTCACTCGTCGGCTCCGGAGGGTCCGCCCATCTCTCTCCATTCCCTCTCCAAACTCTCAGAGGGATTGATTTTTCCACGTCTGGTCGGTCTCGCAACGGACTTGTCGTCTCATCTTGACCTGTCACGCTAGGTCAGGTCACGTCTTTTCTCTGCCCGGACCGAGATCACAGGACGTCTTAACTGACACACATACGCCCGATCACAATGGACTCGTACGTTGCCATCATTGCCATATTGAATTCTTGACTCAGGATACTACCGTTCTCCGCACCCGCTTCCACCTTCTCTCGTTCCGTCACACATACTCTCCAATCAAAACTCTATCACCAAACTTAGCCACCACATCCTGTCGGCTTTGAGCTTACGCGTTGTAGATTTATTCCAATGTCCGCCGCCGCCGCCGGTTGGGGTCAACCACTCGCGACAAAATCACCAGCGTCTCGGCGGTCATTAGGTCATTTTCGATCTCTCTCCTCAATCGCAGCGACCCCTAGCTATCACCCTCGAACGCCTTCGCTCACTCCCGACCACACCCCGATTAAATCTTCCTCCTCGACACATCTACCGATTCTCTCACCGAACCCGCCTACAGATTTTGGAGATGAGATGAGCACAATACCTGATCCTCGAAGTCGTGCTATTAGCCCGGCCGATGACAGTGGTGTCGCGACTCCCAGTCATCACCCCGATTTAAATGACGAAGTCGCCACCCTCAGTAATAAGCTCATCAACGCCATTAATCACCAAACCGTCCTGGACGACTCCTTATCCGCCGCTCGCCATGAACTTGATGCTGCACGGGAACGAATTCGCATGCTTGAGACTCAAAATGCCTCACAACGCGAAATGTTGGCTGGTGATGTGTGGGTTCGCAAGCACACCGTTGAGGACGAAAAGAAGGTTTGGCAGGCCAAGGTCGCCGCGGAACGTCAAAAGCGACTTGACACAGAAATGGAAAAGAAGAAGATCGAGCAGGAGCTCGAGAATCTTACAGCTGCATTGTTCGAGGAAGCAAACAAGATGGTGATTGCTGCCAAGGAAGAGGCCAAGGCTGACCATGAGGCTCTTCAACGCAAAAATGACCAACTCAAGTCTCAGCTTGCCGATACTGAGAGCATTCTAAAATCTCAACAGGAGCAACTCGTCGAGCTCAAGCACGTTATGGAACATATGGCTTCGGAACGAGGAGATCATAATAACCCTACTGCTCCCTCTTCTCCCGGCTTGACGAAACCTGATGCTCGTGACGATCTTCGATCTTCAACCGAGGAGCCTGCTGCTTCACTCTGGAACGCTTCCGTTGAGCCTGCTCACCCGACCAGCTTCTCGCATCTTCTCCAACCCGTTCTGCGAACCGATTTGTCGTCATATGACGATTTTCTCATACTCGCACGGACTTCTCGAAATCGCCCTGGCAGTCGCGTTTCTTCAGGTTCAGTAGGTGCTCTGAATGCTCTGACTGGCTTTGGACTTGGTGGTTCGATATCGAGCGCCCACCCCTCCAACGCCTCCACTACTTCGCTTGGCACACCTATTGCTGGGGCCGGAAGTGCACCCCAGTCTCCCAACACACCGGCATCTACCGTCAGCGCTGCTTCAAATGCATCTGCTACCCCTCTGCCGAGCTTGAAGGAAACAAAGTTTTACAAGCGAGTTCTGGCTGAAGATATTGAGCCTACACTTCGTCTGGATATGGCTCCAGGCTTGTCATGGCTGGCTCGTCGATCCGTTATCGCCGCCATCGCTGACGGATCTCTGGTGGTTGAGCCCGTACCAACCACTGGCAGTCTTGTGGCACTCACAAAGCCGCAGTTTTACCCTTGTGCACTCTGCGGTGATTCACGCAAGGACCCTCAGTATTTACGAAACCATCGATTCAGAACAAGTGAGACTGATTCCGCTCAACGGCACCCGTTGTGCAAGTACTGCCTGACTCGCGTACGGTCAACTTGTGACTTCTTGGGCTTCTTGCGTATGGTTAAGGATGGTCATTGGCGAGCGGACAATGAGGATCATGAGAAGGCTGCCTGGGAGGAGAGTGTACGACTCAGGGAGCAGATGTTCTGGTCTCGCATTGGTGGTGGTGTTATTCCATGCATCCCCGCGCCCCTGTCTGTCGACATGGAGAAGAGCCCGCGTCATAGCCATGACGGCAGTATAAGGTCTGACCATCTCGAAGTTCCTGGCTTTCAAACACCACCGATGACGATAGAACGAACACGAAGCGATACTACCAAGAGTGGCCCGATCGAAGAGCCACACACACCTCCTATGCAAACTGAGGGAGCCAGGAGTGTGCGCAGCTCCGTCCAGAGTCTCGATGTGAAGAGTAACTCTGGTTCGGAAGAAACGAAGCGACTATCTATCACGATCCCGACTACGGATTAAGAACTTTACATCCTTCAAAGTCCCTTGGAAGTTGGTGATATCGACGCCACTGTGGACTTTGTGTATGACTATGTATACTATTTTGGGCTACAGGATCGCATGCATTGTTTTGGATCGCACCTTTTCGGTGCTACTACTTTATGGGCTGGTGGGATCAACTATTATGAGCTCAGGGGATGGTGGATCAGCCCCTAATATTTCCTTTTTGAACGAAAATGTCACGGAAATTGGATGGATGGGAGGATTGGAAGCAAGCAATCATTTGGTCGTTTATGGACTGCGTGCGTTCTTCTCAGATGGGAATTTCATTGCTGGCGTTTGATGGAAATATGCGCATCACTCATTCGGGGCGGCGCAACGACATGGGAAATGGGCCTTTCTTTTTGGAATGACGTACTTGCCCTTTACTTTTTCTTGTTATCCAGAGCGTTCATGATTGGGTTGCTGATATCGCGCAACAAGAGCGCACAATACGTAGGCATGCATTGGCATTCTTACACAATAGATTACTCAAGGCCGTCAAGCATGCCCTCTGACGATGCCCTTTAGTTGTAGTAGTAATAGATATGATACCAACTACCACAGACTTGTCCTTTGTAACACTAGTATCCAACTTGAACTCTCGGGCTGATAGACTCTCAGTAGCTTCTTGAGGCTTGCACTAATGAACTTGTATCAGGAGCACTACGATATTCATTCTTCACTACAAATTAGACAACACTCAAACTTAGAACATGAAAATGTATTATCTGATAAATGTGTACATCGCTGCCAATCGTACCGATGTCACAGTATTACCCTCGACATAAGCCAACAAATGAGAGTACGTCATTGCTAGACGTTCTGGTTCTGGTTCCACATAACCTCGTCTCCTTCTTTTTAGATGTTTTCTATAATATCTCACTTTCAAAACAAGACATTACTTTCTCCTTTCCAGCCTTTTAATATCAGACCACCAGGGATTTTCCCATCCTCCCTCCATAAGTCGTAAGTGATAGAGTGCATGATGTTACATGAATTGTGACGAGATTGAAATGAGGTCGGTTGTAGAGGAAAGGAAGGATTATTAGTGACCTGGAAATGTTGCTGGGCGAGATGGAGGCCTAGGGCACTCTACAGCTCTTCCCTAACGGTGGCATCCTGCTGGTTCTCACTGGCAGGCTTAGCCTTGGCCTCTTCAGCCTCCTTCTCGCCGTCCTTGCTGGCAGCCACATCTTGAGGAGCGGCGGCACCTTCATCCTTGCCCTGAACGGTCTCGCTGTTGACACCTTCGACGTCAGGGTGAGGAGGAGCAACACCAGCGAGGTTCTGGTCCCAGCCCTCAGCAGGCTCTTGGACTTCGTTGCCCTGCTCATCAACAACGCGTGTCTTGGTTTCGTACTTGGTCTTGAACTCAACCTTGCCCTCAAGAGCCTTGACCTCCTCAGGGTCGAGAAGGTTGCCATCCTGGTCACGGTACTCGACCACCTCCTCCTGAGCAACGACTCGGTGCTCAACCTGGGCCTGATCAGGAGCAGGGGGGGCTCCAGAGATGACAGCCTCTTCCTGCTTCTGGGAAATTGGGGCCTCCTCCTGCTTAGGCTCAACGTTCTTGGCGGCTGAGGTGGTAGGGACTACAGACGAGCTGATGGAGGGGACTTCGCTGTACTTGTCATACTGTGGATGATGTCAGTAAAGGTTCATATCTTGTCAGTGTTCGCGGTGAAACTCACGCTATCATAAAAGGTGTTGCAGTCAAAGTCCCAGCTGTTGAAAAGCTTCATGCGCTTGCAGTCGGCCTTAGTCCAAGGGCTTCCGTAGGCAAGGGGAGAGTAGAGCATGAAGACGGCGGTCGACAGGACAAGGAACGAGACAGTGGCAATGCGGTTGATCAGAGCGGTATCGCGGGCACCAGCTCCGGGGATGCGGGCAGTGGCGTAGTCAAAGAGCTGGCACAAAGCAATGATCGCAAAGTAGAGAGCAGGGAAATAGTGATGAAGGAAAAGTTGACGCTTCATCAGGTAGAAGGGGAAGTAGTGCAGAGCCCAGCCAAGAACTGAAGTACCAATCTCGTAGTCGAATCGCTTGAAGGTGGTATTGGCGTAGTCGTTGCAGCTGCGCTGCCAGCGGAGAACAGCAATGGCCTTGAAGACGACCCAGATGGCAACGGCAACGCTGGAAGACCACCAAATGATGGGGTTTCCGAGGAGATAAACCTGCTTATGCTGACGACCCCAGAAGTTGATACCACGGCGGAGAATGGGCCACGACTCAGGGCGAGAATCCCAGGCGTGAGAGTCAGTGAGACCGGCGTTTGTTCGCCACATGACCTTCTGAAGCTCCCAGAACTTGCCAAAGAAACCAGGATTGCGGTAGTTGACCTTCTCAACATCGCCCTGCAATTGAGGGTGAGAGTTGCCCTCGATATACCACAGACTGTTGGGAAGAGTACCACCTCGGGCGCAAGTAACCTCTTGTTGCTCAGAGGCCCAGTCAGGGAGCTTGACCTTGTGGGAGAACAGGACACAGCCAGTCATGACGTGAACAAGACGGAACTTGGACTCGATAGTACGAAGACGCTCCTTTGCAACAGATCCATATGTCTTCTTCTTCACAATCTCAACACGGAAGAAATCGTTGGCATCTCCCTCAAATCCTTCGTAACCGTAGGCAGAAACCTCATTTTGCCAGTCGGCCTCAGTGATAGGTGGGCGAACATCATGAGAGTGAAGGCGGCGATGAGTGGGACCATGGTAAAGACGAAGGACGGTACCGTCGGTGATGTACTGAGGCTCAGGAAGGGCGTCCCAGGCCTTGGTGCCATTGATGGGCTGGCCATCAATTCCAAGAGGCTGAGTCTGGTTCTCAAGGAGCCACACGTTGTTGTCGTCCTTGTGAGGGTACAGGGTGATTTGCTGCTGCTTGCTACCAGTAGGGTACATGAGAGGATGAGAGTGGAGGTAGCCACCCTGAGTGTTGACATGGCGGATGGTGACACGGCTGCCCATTATGACATCGGCGGGGACATCCTTCATACGCTTGTTGTTGAGAGTGGCCTGGAACTCGGAGCTCATGAAACCATCACCGTCGCCAGGGTTCTTGAGGCAGACGAAGTGGATGGCAAACATGGCCATGTAGAAGGTGAGAGGAATGATGATGAGACAGAAGACACGAGCCATAAAGTGCTTAGTGAAAAGACGCTGTTCATCCGTTAGTAACCATATTCATATGCGTATATTAATCAAGTGCTTACCATGGACACGTTCTTGTTGTCGCCGAGAAGGACCCAGAGTTGAAGAAGAGTGAGGGATCCAACCCAAGCAATGGTGAAGAGTCCAACCCACTTGATGCTGACGGTGATACCCAGGCCAAGACCAGTAAGAACAAGCCAGAACCACCAGCTCAGTTGGAAAGCCTTGGAAGGGCCAAGCTCGTGCTGGTTGGTGAAGCAAGAAAAGGCGAGGACAGTGAAAGCGGTCGCGGCGACAAGGGGCGAATCGAGAAGGATGAGACGAGCCTGGGTAAGAAGACCGTTCTCTGCAAATAGTTAGCAACAGTCTCTCCGAGACAGCTAAAGGGCCAGGAGAGATACTAACCGAAGATGATCAGGCCAGCTCCCATGGTAGCAGTCATTGTGCGGCAACCAACAGCCTTGAGAGTGAAGAACATGCAGGGAACCAAGAGAATACCACAGATAGCAGGGAACATTCGCATCGCGACATAGGGAACACCAGGCTCAATGTAGTCCTTGCCGATCTCCTTGAAGTCGAAGCTTCCATCGAAACCAGCGAGCCATCCGGTAAGGGCAATAAGCATCTTGGCCAGAGGAGGGTGAACGTCCATGAAGAACTTGCCCTTGATATACTTTGTAGCAAAACCACCGAAGCTTGATATATGAGTTAGCGCATTGATGGAATAGACGGGGTGGAAGCTGCAACAGAGCTTCAGCTGGCTGGGGGGACGGACTGGACCTCGTCGAAGACAACGCTTGTGGGCTGATAGATCTTGTACACGCGGACAATGGTAGCAACGAGGATGAGGGCCAAGGCTACCCAGTAGTCGGAGAGGGGAAGGAGGAAGACATCGTTGTCCTCAACACCATCGGACTGGTACGAAGTGTTCTTGGTGTTCTTGTTCTTGGACTTGGACTTGGTGGTGATAGCAGTGGTCTGCGGCTGAGGAGGAGGAGCTGCAAAGGGTTGCTGCTTCTCGGTCACAGGCGTCGGGGCCTTGACTGGCGGCTGGGGACTCTTGCCCCTCGTACGAGCCATGGTAATCGAGTATCAATATAGAATTCAAGTCGATCCGATCGCTAGGGGACGTTGTGTCCAAATCGTTCGTTCGATGTAACGAGAGTTGATGAAGAAAAGCTATAACAGAAACCGGGAGGACCTAGAGATGCCTCATCGATGGCCGGTTCTTGGCTAAACAGAAAGTGAACAAGAATAGAAAATGGAAGAGAAAAAAGGACCCAAAACTCAATCGCAGACCGCCGTTATGATACGGAGATCAATGGACGATAGGCGATGTAAAAAAGCCTGGGGGGAGGAAGAAGAATGGATGTCGGGCGATAGTTTGCAAGGAGTAAGAAAATAAAAAGGGAAGTGGGAAAAAGAGGGATGATGAAGCTCCAGGGGATATTTTAGCACCACCTCAGCTAGCAATTACCTTGTACGGGCTGGGACTGCACCCATAAATGGTGATAGCTAAATTGATGGATGGTTGCAGTACGTACGATACGAGCAGTCGCGTCCAGCGTCGTACCCGGTTCCTTCCAGGTTCCTCGGGGCTCTTCAAAAAATTGTAGCTACAGTGGCCTCTTCGGTTCGTTCCTGTCTCTGACGGCATGTCAGCGTCAGCCCAGCGGATGCTCTCCCTAACATCCCTTTTACCCCTGCAGCGAATCAAACCCGGCCCCGGTCGTGAAGATCCCCTGGCGTCCCCGCAGCGCTAGGCTCAGAACAGAGCTGCTTCAGCAGGCGCCGTTAGACCTATGAATATCAACCATTGGCGATAGCTCTTTGAGGGCAGCTCGACTGGTTTCAGCTCCCGCAAACGCGGTTTGGCATTCGAGATCTATAATGGCTTGTCGAGTGGCTTCTGTAAGTGAATCATAACTGCATTGTTTCCGACTCCATGCCTCTGTGCCTTATCTCTCTCTACCTATATCAGAAACAACACAGTACCTCGAGGTATCTGGTAGATGTGGCTACTGCAGCCACACAGGGGCGAGCTCCCTCGAAGGTGGCTCCAGCTCCAAACAAAACGACACTAAACCTTCAGGTACACGGACAACTTAACCCCTTTTCTGCCCTTGATCTCCAAATTGCTACGCACTACTTGAAACACGCGTTCTAGACCATGAAACTTTTCCTTCTACGTACTTTATCGTGTCGTGTTTATTGCCGCGGGGGTAACCAACCCAACCGACTACCTTAGATATAGGGTATCTCAATTCGACCTCAGCATATATACCTACCTACACTCATAATAACATCATTGACTTTTGCTCAACCCCAGACAAGACTACAAGTCATGACGACCCCGAGATTGCAAATAATCTGCCCATTGTCGAAACCCAGCAATCCAATGTGGAACGCCTTCGGGCTTTGCCAACTCATTCAGTGACGCCCTGCGAGGAGATCCTCGCGTCAACCAGTTGTGACCTTGGGCATCCAACACATCAGCCATTGACGCCGATATAATAGTCTGTACCTGTCCATCGACCAAGGAAAACTCCTGAAGTGCCTGCATCGCCTCACTCCATCGAGATAATGCAACTTCGAAATCCGATCTGATATGGGACAGCTTTGCCAAGATGACGTATACTCGCAGTCTCTCGTACTTCAGAAGACTAGCCCGAGACTCAATGTCGACGCATATCTTCTCTGCCTCTTCATAGCGTTCCTGGGCGAAAAGAGCCTCCGATAGAGCCAATTCTAGAAGTGATTTGCCAGTCAAAGGGTCAGGCCTCTCGGTACGCCGTATAATCTCAGTGCGAAGATAATCTTCACCTGTCACAGGCTCGTCAAGTTCTCTTAAAGCATCGGCTAAATCGCATGTCAGATCCCGGAGATCCTCATCAAAGATGAGTTGACTCGGTTTCTGCGACACTTGGTGTGCTATCTCCAGCAACTTTAGAGATTCATCGAAATTGCCCTGTAGTCGCTTGACTCTTCCCAGCAGTGAATGTTTGCGGAAGCTGAGGATCTCTTCCAGAGGCGAAGGTTCATCGCCAAGCGGGTTCCAATCCTCCAATAGCTTCTGCGCAGTGGACAGATCCGCCACTTGGATTGAGTTTAGGGAACGTTGGATAATAGCGACCCCAACCTCACAGCTTATGCGCTTACTCACAGCGGTCGCCGGGTCGCTGATGATGAAGTCCTGGAGACTTTCTGTCGCCTCATCCATGTTTCCACTGAGACGTCCCAAGACTGCTTTAGTCTGGCCAATGCAGAGCCGAAGGTGTGTGTCTTTCAAGCGCCCAGCAGCCAGTTCTGCCTGGCCAATTGCAAAATACTTCCATGCCATGTCTGGGAACCGGAAGGCTTCAATGAGCGTGAGCATGAAGTCGGTTCTCGTGGGTGTAGGCAACTCATCGAAACAGTCGTGGAACGCCCCTGCGACATGGTGTAGATGTGGCAAGAATGATTTAACCACGGGTTCTCTTGGCTAGTGTCAGCGGTTCAAGCTCGCTGGATGTCGATTTCAGACTCACGGGAACTCGATGTATTTCCAGGGTATGGCTCTATATGTCATAATCAAAGCCTGTTGTCGCCAGAACGGGAGCGCATCTGGAGCAAGGCTTCGGTGGACTCTCGCTGACATATCTTCATTCAAGTGATACGTCTCATCTGGATATTTGAGAACAGCTGCCAATTGACATAGTTCACGAAAGGCTCGTGTAAGTCGTTGGTCATCTGCTAGTATGTCGATCAACCACGAGGCCAGGCCAACTTTGGTCGCATCAACAAGCTCAACTTGTCCCTCGATCGTCCATCGTTTTCGAGGTGTTGACCCCCGTGTAAATAGTTCCAGGGGGATTTTCTCGCATGGTGAAAAGAATGAGAGTAGGACTAATAGGACACTGGCATCTTCGGACCGGGTGGAGCTCTCGTCAAACAGAGACTGAGAAGCAGCCTCAAGGGCAGAGTTTCTCCATTCTGTCAACTCCATCGGAAATGGCTTATATGAGATTCAAAACTGCACTGAGGAATTATCTCGGCATCTCATGAAGGAGAGGAGGGATTTATTCGATAGCTGTGTCGACGACGGAGAAGCGTTACACCGAGAGCCCACTCCAGTTTTGCAGTGTTTTTACTTTTTCCCACTGGACGAAGCTCCCTTGGTATTTAACCAGACTTTGTCTCCAATGAGGCTATTGATAAGAACCCCTGATAGATTTGACAGGTCTGGACTCTGGATCGCGGTTTTGAATGCCGAATACCGGTGGTGTGTTGAAAGATACTATGCCAGCCTGGGGTTGTAGGTCGGGGAAAACGGCGAATGCTCCGTGGTAGATGATAAACGTCATTTAGGGTATTGCGGGGCATCCAGATTCATATGCAGATGCTAGCCGATATTGTGCGTGGAGTTGTGGAAGTAATCCGAAGTAACACGACGATAAGCCAGAGGCTGGCATGTCCAGTCGATGGCTTATATCTCGTTGTGACCTAAAGCGGTAGCCCTCCAAGGTTTTGAGATAACCACTAAGGTAGCCAGCCGTCGGAGGATCTAAGTAATTACGGGAGAAATCTGTCACGGATAGAGGCAGATTATCTTCAGACCCTTCTTGCAGAAACGAGTGTCTACTAACTACACTCTGGACCGTGCGTGTCATCACGGCATGTAACTCAGGATATAACCAATTAACATTATGAAAGGTTGGCCAATAGTATCGGCATCTCAAGCATCGACTAAGCCACAGAAGCTCATGTACATTAACTGACTGTTCAAGTATAGTCCCAAACAGCTTACACCGGATACAGTATTTGTTGATCAGGTTTAGCGACTGAGAGAGTATAGTGTCTGCTCAATGGAAGAAGTTGCTGCAATGGATATTGTCATTTCGTACCCAAGTCAAAAGTCAAATGATTGACTGAGACTGTTTAGCACAATGCCATAGCCTATGAGCACCGTTTGCATTGAGAAGATGAAGAAGATACAAATTTCGAGAGCCGTCAGTTAATAGAATAGCACAGTTTATTAACTAACTATCATAAAAATAGAAACTTAAAAGCAGGTCAAAATAAAGTTGTCGTCAAAGTCGAGGTGATCGTAGGCACCTAAAAACTCCCCGGAACAACAATTGACCGACCAAAGCTTCGCGTCGCCAGAACACCTCGAAATTTCCAAAGTCGCCTGCCTTTCACTAGCAGCTCCATCAGCCTTTTCCCTCTCTCAGCGCGTCCTCGTCACAATGGCAGCCGTAACAACCAACGGCGATACCGCCGCAAATGTTCTCGACGATATTAAACCTCCCGCTGGAGTAGTCCTTCCTCCTCGTGAGATTCGAAATGTTCTTGAAAAGACAGCCGGTTACGTAGCGCGAAACGGCGCCGTCTTCGAAGATCGCATTCGAGAAAAAGAGCGATCAAACCCGAAATTCAGCTTTCTTAACCCTTCTGATGCCTACCATCCCTTCTACCAATGGCGACTCGATGAGGTCAAGAGTGGACGTGGTACAGCGATCGCTGCTGGTCGCGTGGGCGAACCTGCGGCCGAGGCTCCCAAGCCTCAGGGACCCCCAAAGCCTGCCGATTACCAATTCTCCGCGCGAACGCCTCGCATCAACCGAAAGGATCTGGATGTGATTCAACTATCGGCTCTCTTTGTAGCCAAGAATGGGCGACAGTTTATGACACAGTTGGCTCAGCGCGAAGCTGGCAATCCCCAGTTTGGCTTCCTCATCCCTAATCACACTCTCCACAACTTCTTCCAGCATATTATCGACCAATATACAACATTATTACGTGCAAGCGGTCTCGGCGGAGAAGGCGGAAAGCTTCAAGAAGAGCGCATAAAGGAGCTCGAAGCCAACATCAACGATAAGTTCCTTGTGTTGAACCGCGCCAAGCAACGAGCCGAATATGTCAAATACGTCGAGTCGGAACGACAGAAGAAGGAGGAGGAAGAGGTCAAGGCGAAGGAGGAGTTTGCGATGATCGACTGGGGTGACTTCGTTGTGGTCGAGACCATTACTTTCAATGAGGCCGATGAGCACACCAACCTTCCACCTCCTACCAACCTGTCTGATCTCCAGTACGCTTCCCTGGAAGACCGCAACAATGCATCCATTAGCGCTAGCCTCCGAATTGAGGAAGCCATGCCCGACGAAGACACGACATACAACGCATACCCCAACCAACCCGCCCCCTATCC